>CM042157.1:1225867-1273367 GCA_023376005.1 Doryteuthis pealeii
TAATAATCATTGTAATTTGTTGTTTTTTCATTAAAAAGGTTGTTTACGTACTAATTTCATTGGCCTAGCGCTAGTAAAAAGAGGATATACTACCTCGCCGTCTTGCTGATATCAACCATAGGCCACCCCGACAACTTTACTTTACTTACTGACATATACATATATATGTATATTCAAGTAAACATACCCGAGAAAGTGCCTATTATTTGACGTACTCTTTTTTACTTTAATTGTTTCCTTCCATTTAGGTGATCATTTTAATCGGCTTAAATATTTCCATGTCCCTAAAACCACCCCACTAAAAATAAAATATGGGGGTGGCAAGAGGTTTAATGTTTTAGGTTAAAAAAGGTAGCTGGTTATTCCAGGTGCGTGTTCCTTGGGTTTACTTTCAACCCCATCTTATTTGGTAGTCGCATTAAAAAAGGAAGGAATTCAAGGAGCATAAAAGAAGGGACAAATACAGAAATTCTGTTATGGTTTATGCTTTATTCACGGATCATAGCCTCAAAGTGACAAGGGAATTCTTTTCTGGCCAGTAGTCGTGTCTAGTGCCAGTTAAGGCCTAAGCTTGAATGGCCGAGAGATTATCTTTGGGGTCGGAAGTGGGTCCTTTTTCCCGCACATGCTTGGGGGGGGGTTCTTCCGGTGTGATTTATTTTTTATTTTTTTTTTATACTAATTTTATTCTAATCCCCACAAATAAAACAAGCCATAAACAAAAACACTTCCTTTTTGTCGATAATCTTTCGTTTGTCCTTTTGTACAAGAATGGAAGATGAGACGGACTTTTTAGAAAACAATGTAAAATCATTATTCATTGCTATTGACAGGAATTCACCATCTTTAAGAACGCCGACTTCCGAAAATAATTAAAATCAAAAGGATTTCACCAGCGCCATCAGTAGAAATAAATAAATGAATAAATAAATAAAATAAATCTAAATGAGATAAAAGTCGATAGGAAATTTTATTTACGACAAGTTCCCTGTTGTGTGGACGTTTCTTACAAAGGATATTGTCTTGTCATTCACCTATTGCTAGAGGCTTCACTGACGCATGCGTACTTTAGTAATTAAACGGTCTCTAATCAAAATTTCCCCTTTAGTCACACTGTTCCCAAAGCAAAAAAAAAATCGATAAAAGTCTTAGAAAAAGGTTGTTTATTTTTAGTTGTTTAAAAAAAATGTCTTACTCGATTTAGAAGAAGTAATTCGTTTTTATTCTATAATTTTTGTGTTGGTTGAATCATTATTTTTTTATCTCCTTTATTTTTTTCTGCATCATCATCATCATCATCATCATCATCATCATCATCATCATCATTATCATTATTGAAAATTCTCACAAACTTAGTATTTTATGACTTCAGCTAGAGATCAAATAAATGACTGCAATGTTTTGTTTACAGTATTATCATCATATGAATATTTTATTAGTTTTCTTGTCGGAAACACTTATCAGCAAGGATCCTAAAATTACAATACTTTTCTCACTAACATTCATCTATTTAACTGTGAAAAAGGTTGTTATTTTGATTTAAATTCATCATTTGTATGAATGGTCGAACCAGGTTTTCTTGCACAAATCCCAGAGAAATTTTATTCCCACAGCCTCGTACCCTTTTTTTCATTGATGTTATACTTATTGTTTGCTTTTATTCTATGGTTTACAATTCTATCTCTTTCCCAGTGTATATAGTATTTGCCTTTCCATAATATTGTTATAAAGTGACATAACAAGTGAGACTATTTTATCAAAAATAGTCTATCTATTTAGAAAGTTTTATTTTCCATTGTCATTGTCCTTTCTTTCTTGCAATTCTTATCTTATTATAATGGAGATTGTGTGTTTGTCTGTCTGTACCCGAAACTATATCACTACTCAACTCACAATTCCCTTAGTTATTCATGTCACATTCGCCATGATTTTATTTTTTATTTAAACCTCAATTATCAATAAAATCGTTTTATATTATTAATATCGTCAACCACGTTTACACACTAATAGCATGTAATTGTATTTATATATACAACAAAATAGTGGTTTACAGTGTAAACGGGAATGCTAATCTGCATATTGATATTAAAAATTTGATTCTAATAGATATATGCTTAGTATTATTGATATTGTTTGGTTTTGCATTAATGAATAAGAGCAAAAATCTAGTAGATAAATCTTAAAAGAAATCCAATAACAAGAATAAATAACTGTAATTGTTTAATTCCTATTTTAACTAAATAGTTAAATTAAGAAAACTTAACAATGAAAGACGTGAGTGATGGAAGAGTAAGTTTCAGTTGTTCTATTTTTCGATTATACCCTCTTTGTTTCAAATCTTTTTATCTGCATTCTTATTTAGTTTCATTAGCCTTTTTGATTTAGTATTTTATTACATTAAAACTTAAATACTTGCACCCATAGGGTGCATAAAAAAGTAAAGTCGTCGGGGCGGCCTAATGTCGGTATCAGCCAATCAGCGAGGGAGTCTATCCCCTTTTCTATAGCGCTAGACCAGGAGATTGTTTTTGGCGCCTGAGGTGGAGCGCCACACCTACCATCAGCTCCTTACATTACCGCACAGATCCTTGTGCTACTCATAACGCTGAGTTGGCGAGGACCGGTATCGAACTAGGAACCTTGTGATTTCTAGCCTAACGCTCTACCGACTGAGCTAACCTGGCACTTATAGGGTGCATATATTTGCTAATTTAAATAATATTTTTTCAGTCGGTTTTATCTTTCCTTAGAATTTGTTAGATATAAACCTTTCAGTTTTTCTCTTCCTTTCATTATAATTTTCTCTTTGTTATCCTATTTACTTAATCTTTCGTTAGTTCTTTCCACTCCGTTCTCGTTAAAGAAAAAGTACTTTTCTATGTTCATCCATCAAAATAAATAAATAAACAAACAAATCTCCATTCTTTTTAACTGTTTCCTGCTTTTCATTACCCGCCATTTTGTCTCCAGTTCGTTCAGTTAACAAGAACCATGCAGCAACAATAAATCAAACAAATGTGAATAATACATTCATTAACAACTTTTGTTTGAGAAACTCTGATTACTTTCGTCGGATAAACATTTTCGTTTGTAAGGCCATCAAAAACATAATGAATCATTTTGGAATTCGAGGAACTTCTCAACAAGGAATTCAGAAATTCCAATGGATTAAAAGAAGAGAAAAAAGATTAAATTTTGAAATTGAAACAACTTTGAAACTAATTCTTCCATCATTTTCCATTACTCCCGTCTTTCATTTCCTAATTTAACTATTTAGTTAAAATAGAAGTAAAGAACAAAACTAGTTATTTTTTTCTCGGTAATGGGTTTATTTTAAGATTTATAAAAGAGATTTTAGCTCACATTCATTAAGATAAAACCAAACAATTTCAAATCAATAATACTAAGTACATATCTATTACATTTAAATATACAATTGCATATTATCAGTATGTAGCTACGATTGATAGTATTAGTGATGTAAAACAATTTTATTAATAATTGAGGTTTAAATAAAAATAAAATCATTGCGAAAATAATAATAATAGAAAATTATAGAATATCTAAGTAAGAAAAACGGCCTTCATCAGAGTAAAATGTTTGATATTTGAAGATATCAAAATACAAGAATTCTGAAGTGTTCAAAAATATTTTATAGTTTTCTATGAATTAAATAAATTTTATCCATTCAACCTTTTCTATCCTTTATTTATTTATCCTTTCAACATATTGTCAGATTCATTTCCATTTTCAATTACATATATATATTTCTAAAGAAAAATAACATTTTGTTATTTAAAAATAATAATAGATTGAATAATGAACAGATGAATAAACTCCTGACCGAAACACGTGTAAGTAAAATTGATTAAAATATCCTGTTTTATCCATTCTATACTTTCTTTCCTTTATTTCTCTTTTCAACACACACACACACACACACACACACACACACACACATATATATATATATGTTGAAAAGAGAATATATATATATATATATATATATATATATATGTATATATATATTAGAAACTTGTATATATACACATAATGACAAAAACTTGATAAAAAGTAAAATAAAATAAAAAATAAAAAAGTAAAAAAATGTCAAAGAATACAACGGTGACCTTAAAAAAGTTCAACGGTGAGCTGCGCCAATGTGGCTTTTTAGTCCAGCTAAAGTCTTGCACATCTTCCCACATTGGCAACAAGTTCCAGGAAGCACAGGGTATTTTATTGGTCCATTTCGCCGATGCACAGTTTGGTGACTCATTATATACACATTTAAATAAGGACCGCAACACAATGGATTAGTCAACATTGTTTAACAATTGTATTTTATTCTATTTCATCTATTTCAAATATGAAATATCACAAACTTCTTCCCTGGGTAACTATTTACATATTTTTACTTTGTGTCCAAAAGAAATAAGTATTAAAGGGGACACTTATGGTAACAATTTCAAATTATGTAATATATCTATAATAATAATATTTGTCTTTATGTCATAAGTCGTCGGGGCGGCCTAAAGTCGGTATCAGCCAGTCAGCGAGGGAGTCTATCCCCTTTTCCCTAGCGCTAGACCAAGAAGATTGTTTTTAGCATCTGAGGTGTGGCGCCACACCTACCATCAGCTCCTTATTTTACCACACAGATCCCTGTGCTACTCATACGCTGAATTGGCGAAGACCGGTATCGAACTAGGAACTTTGTGGTTTCTAGCCGAATTCTCTACCGACTGAACTAAAAGTTGTCAATAAAGGAAAAATAAGACTTTGCCGTTTATACTTTAAATATTTTTATTCTATTCTGTTTCATCTATTTAAATGAAAAAAAAAAACAACATAAAATAAATCATTTATCAATTTTTCTAATATATAATTGAAGATAGTTTATTTATTTATTTATTTATTTATTTTATTTTGTAACTGACTTTTACAATCTTCAAGTTGATCGTTTTTATCTTAAATTCAAAAAAAAGTATACATCGTTGCAATTTACATCGGATGTGAACCAGACTACATTAGATATTAAAAAAATTCAAATCATTTCTCAATAAAACATCACAAAGGTAAGAGACATATCTTCTTCTCCAATAGCTTATATGATAATTATATTAATCTAATGCTTCAAAAGAGTCCAGTAATAGATGAGGAAGGCTTACCATTAGGAACCTCTCCCCAAAATTTCAAAAAATCTTTTTTTTATTAAAAATTTTTTTAAAAAAACTATTGAGAGAAGTCCTTTGGAAAGGATTTTTTCATTTATTCCATTCATTTCATTTATGTTTTTATTTCATCCATTCATTCATTTTGACATTAATTCTTAACTATATATATATATATATATATATATATATATATATATATATAGTCATCCACAGACACCGTGTTTGGAACGTATCCCGTCTCTTCATTTGTAAGCTACCTATAGCCGGCATAGAAACCCGATCAATTCATCATCAGTCAGGCTGCATGACAACTCGGCCATTGTAACTTACAGAATGGAAACGAGATTTTAACTGATAAATACACACATCTGTATGTTTATAAAGGCCGCCAAAGCAACCTTTGTATTGGAGAGCGTTGCCTGTACGCTTAGTTGGCGGTCGTCAGCGAAATCCCATCCAAAGTGCTTAACCCACTAAGGGATGCAGAAATATATATATATATATATATATATATATATATATATATATATATATATATATATATATATATATATATATATATATATATATATATATATATATATATATATATATATATATATATATATATATATATATTCAATGATGAAATTATTCGTACACTTTTGGGTATTTTTATCAATTTCTCAATTTCAATATTTGATTATATATCAAGGATTTTTGCATATTGTAAACTGTTTTTGTAACATACGTTCCAATGGGTTCAAATATTATCCAAGCGTTTATGATATTGTACTTTAATCCATAATTTTTGCTTTTAACAAGATCATAGAAAAACTGGGATATTATTTTTTAGTACTGGAAATTGCCGGTGTTGCCGTTCTGACCCAAGACTCATCGTTTACCATTGGCTGTTGTGATGACATTATGGATAGGACAGAATGCAAATGAAATTATCGACTGGCCAGATTGTATCTATCACATATCAATTATATAAAAGCGGCCGACCACAAATATTGGAACAATATTTATACTCACTGAATGCCCATATATATCATCATGTCTGTAAAAAAATTAAGTAAAAAACAAAACAAAAAGACAACGAAAAGAACAAAAAAACAAAACAAAAACAAAAAAAGCCCCTGTCTATCATCTATACATATAGAAATGGCAGTGGTGTGCATGTATGTATGTCCGGAGAAAACTCAGAAAATAAAACAATTAATGACAAAGTAAATATATATACACATTCTCTATCACCAGATTTTGCTTTTTGAGTAAAAAGAATGAATATTTGATTTATATTTGTGAAGATAATTAAAAAATAAAATTTAAATAGTAACAATATGTAATTTTTTTTGTATTTAGTATTTTAAATAGGAAACATTAATCTTTCTTTTAAGAGTGTCTATGCCCTTTTTTCTTGATGCAAGTTCTTTTTTACATAGATATTTTAATGGGTCATACTGTAAGAATTCAACTGATGATTCAGTAATGATGGATCGGTGAGACTAACTTCTTTGAACCCCGAATACTTAGGCGATGCCGTGTAGCCGCTTCTAGTCTATAATTAAATCTGAATTAATGAACAGTTTTCTCTCTCTCTCTCTCTCTCTCTCTCTCTCTCTCTCTCTCTATATATATATATATATATATATATATATATATATATGTATGTGTGTGTGTGTGTGTGTGTGTGTGTGTCTGTCTGTCTCCCTGTCTGTAACTGTGGGTCTGTGTCTGTGTGTGTGACAAAGCCAAAATGTTCAGAGGTAGTATTTTTTTAATATATGACATTTACTTACCGTCGGAATAATTTCCATTTCTCGCTGATATATATATATATATATATATATATATATACATATATATATATATATATATATATATATATATATATGTGTGTGTGTGTGTGTGTGTGTGTGTGCTGTGCGAATGGTGATAAATATTGGTATACCAAAAGAAAGAAAAGACAGATATTTTCTTATACCTCCTCATGTCCCCTAAACCAGTGTATCCATACACATATAAGATGTATAAGTTTTTATAAATACAAATATACAAAAATGATATTGCTGTCTATAGACTTATTAACTTTATATATATATATATATATATATATATATATATATATATATTATATATATATATATATGTGTGTGTGTGTGTGTATAGTAGATATGTGTATGGGATAAATATGAAACTTTTTCTTCTTTTTATATACCGATACACAGATATACACATATATATCTAGAGAGAGAGAGAGAGAGAGAGAGAGAGAGAGAGAGAGAGAGAGAGAGAGAGAGAGAGAGAGAGAGAGAACCCATACGTGTATGTATGTGTACGTTTGTGTGTGTCCCTGCTAAATTAGGATGAATGCATAGATATTTCCGTCTCTTAGATAAATAAATAAGTCAGAATTTAGCATACCAATCCGTCCAGATAGTATCGAATAAATTCTGAAACAAGCTCGTCAAAGACAGGAAGAGTTACTCAAAATAAGCGTCTGACTCAACGGCTTAGTGGCCCCACTAAATCAGCCGTTCTGATCTCTGAGGCTGGGGTTTTACGCCCACCATTCGTTGGAATAGAAGATGAGATTTCCGAAGAAATAGATTAGAAACAGATTCTTACTTTGCCTCAAAGCGATGACCAACATCTCTAAGATTTCTTGGCTGCGGTGGCGGAAGGAAAAAGAGGCGGGAAGGTTTCTCCAATCAAGACTTTCATTTCTCATGGGGACGCCGAGCTAATCTGTTGGATAGAGGCTTTCCGCATGGAAACAAAGAAATATAGAAATTCATTTGTTATTCCTGGAGAGAGAAGGGCGAGATCGGCTGGAAATTCGAGTCATTATTAATAGACGTTAATAAAAATTGTGTATAGAATGAGAACCAGGCACGCAGGCACATACATGAGTGAAAATTACACACGCACACTTGTATTAAAGAAATTCATGATGATCAAGAATTCGCCTAATATCTATCTGTCTATCTATCTATCTCAGTTCGCTCATCTCTCTCTCTCTCTCTCTCTCTCTCTCTATATATATATATATTATATATATATATATATATATATATATATATATATATATATGTAAACAAGGTTTGTTTAGAATGGCTTTTTGCCGATAATTTTGGGAGAATAAGTGCTTAATTGGAGTCGTACCTAATTTTGAAAATTAATTAATTAATAATGAATTAGGCGGGAATACCTATTAAATGTATGGCTAAACAAATCGAAAAAAATCAATCTCTGTATGTACATTTCGGCCTATTAGGCCTCATCAGCAGAGCTATAGATCGGAAGACCGCCCTGTGCGTGATTTGAAACCGGACTGCCAAGCTATATATATATATATAATATATATATATATATATATATATATATATGAAGTAAACAAACAATCTGTTTGAGATGGCGATAGCCAACAATTTTTGGGAGATTATGTACTTAATTAAAGTCATACCTAATTTGAGAATTAATTAGTTATCATCATCATCATCATCATCATGTCGCGCATACAGCACGGGTATCCATGACAATCTTTCGCCAACCTTCCCTATCATTCATTACACCTGGAAGCTCCTCTGCGGAGCAGCCAGCATCTTCACATATCTGGTCAATGTAGCTCCTTTCTGGGCGCCCCACTAAATGAATTAGACCGATATGCACGCCTAATTCATTTAATTATAACTAATTAATTCTCAAATTAGGTATGACTTTAATTAAGCACATAATCTCCCTAATATATATATATATATATGTTCATTTCTCTCTATCTGTTGCTAGGTTGATAAAAATCATTATGTTCATATATATCTTAGCAGTAAATTCATCAGAAAAATTCAAATTATTAACAATAGATATGTAACTTTTAAAATATTCAAATATTTTAAAAGTTACATATCTATTGTTAATAATGGTTACTGAGATACTGTTGAAAAATAAAAGCTTCGCGTTCTATCTATCTATCTATCTATCTATCTATTTATTTATTTATTTATCTATCATCTGTCCTAATCTGCGCTTTTCTATCTATCTATCTTTCTATCTATCTCAATATGTTCATTTCTCTCTATTGCATTGTCGATATAACTCATTATGTACTTAGGAGGTCAGGCGGCAATAAATTGAAGTTGAAAGATTGTATTGCACCAAATGTCTCTATAAAATGAGCCTGTATGTTTATGTTCAATTTCAAAATGACACCCACTACAATGGTACAACGGATCATTGTAGTTTTTAATATACATATTCCCTATTTTTCTGTATCTCTTTCTCTTTCATTTAACTCAGTCGGTAGAGTGTCCGGCTGAGAGCTGCGAGGTTCCTGGTTCGATACCGGCCCTCGCCAACTCTGAGTTTGAGTAGTACAGGGAAATGTGCGGTAAAGTGAGGAGCTGATTGTAGGTGTGGCGATCCTCCTCAGAGGCTAAAAAGCATTCTCCTTGGTCTAGCGCTAGTGAAAAGGGCATAGACTCCCTCGATGTCAGGGTGATACCGACTTTAGGCCTCCCCGACGACTTTTACTTCAGATATGGGTAAATAGTAGGGCAAACTTGACTCTTTAACCTTGATTAAGTAGCCAGTCTAGGAGAAGAAAAACTCTTAATTCAAACCTGTTAAACCCCGCTTAAGAAATTGACCTTGAGTCACATCCTACTCGTGCGGAGGAGATTTGGTATATATATATATATATAATATATATATATATATATATATATATATACGTAAATATATACGTAAATAGAGGAGCGTGGTGGCGTAATGGCTAGAGTCGGAATATATATATATATAAATATATATATATATATATATATATATATATATATATATACCAACCTACACGTATATAGACATAATTTTTTGCGTGTGTAAAAACACATACGGACACTCACACACCCATATACATATATAGGTGTGTGTGTTTGTGTGTATGTGTGTGTGTGTGTGTGTGTGATTATATGTCTGTGTGAGTGTTTAAAAGAACCAATTTTTCGTAAAGCACAAAAAAGCGGATACATTTTTATTTTCTTTAGAATCATCTTTAATCTGAGCTTCTTCCGAGGAATGTACGCCAGACAAAGTTGGCAATCAGATTTCAATTACATGGACAAAGTCAAGAAATCACCGTTGCAACTAGAAAAAACAAAAAATTACCCAAAATGAGCAAAAACTTATTGAATAAAGAAATAAAAGAGTATTAACAAAGTAATCTTCAATATATATATATATATATATATATATATATATATATACTAGCAAAATAAAAATACGGCCTCCGGGCGATGTAAAGATAATTTTTGAAAGATATTGCCTGAGGGGATGGGAGCTGAAAATTCAATGTCATAGAGTGTGTACCATAAGTAGGTAAAATCGTCAAATTTATTAAAGGAGTAAAAAAAAAGAAAAAAAAGAAAGAAAGACAATTTGAAATGGAAACAGTTCCGATAACTTTAAATATTATATTAGAATAAAACAATCTATATAAATATATAACGCCGGGCATCTATTCATTGAAACAATGAGGATTGTCTAACGTTGCATGCTCCCATTTTGAGTATATTTCTTCTATGTTTTGACGTTGGATTATGTGTTGGGTTATGTGACGTAACCAGTGACGCAGTTTTTGTTACAGACAAAAACCGGAAGCGAATCTCCATTATTAATATATATATATATATATATATATATATATATATATATTATATATATATATTATATAATTTATTTTTCATTTATTTCCTTTCCTTCTTATTCTCGAAATAGTTGAGGGAGAAAAGGAATTCTTTCCATCTGAATAAAGAAGACAGGCAAACGGCGATGTAAATATTCTTCTTCTTCTTCTTCTTCTTCTTCTTCTTCTTCTTCTTCTTCTTCTTGTGATTTCTTTCTTTCTTTCTTTTTCTTTCTTTCTTTTTGGTTTATTTTTCAATTCAGTGTTTCTTCGCCTTACATTCATTCTCTTTGTTTCATCGTTACACTTTTTGCTTTTTCCTCTTTCTTTCTTTCTTTCTTTCTTTCTTTCTTTCTTTCTTTCCTTTTGCTTTATTTGGTAGAACGTTGATAGAGTTTGGTAGCAGTGCATTTGGAGTTTTCACTTTCCGGTTAACGCCGGGGGTCCAGCTAGCTTCGGCCGCTGAACTTGTTGAGAGTTTTTAAAAGTAATAACGTCGATCCCCGGGGGCTATTCCCCTAGGCAACACCTGTCCCCTTGATTTAAAGGGGCAGGGTTGGATTTATTGCCCAGCGCCTGAGGCGCCCCCTTGGGCGGGAATGCCGAAGGGATCGACGCAATTTTTATTCTTTCCCGCCCATGAGCTTCGGTTTGTGGGTGGGTCCACGTTAAAACGAGGCCTTGTACCCAGCCCATACAAGTGGGGTATGAGGCAAGTACACCCTTTCTTGTGACCTTGTGTCACATCCTATCTCTTGTGAATGGGTTGAGTAAATACTTACAACTGAATAGCGAGTTTGTTGTAGTTATGATGAAGCTGGGTAACGTGATATTTTAATTTGTTAAAATCAACGAATACAAAGATCTTATACATGAGTAATTACTGGTCTGAGCCAAGTATTCTTTACTTTGTATTGCACCGATCCTGATATTTTTCCCAGCTAATTTAGTCTGAGATTGTCTAAACAAATAAAGTTGTCAGTATCAAGGTATTTAAGAAGTGTATGGAAAATGAACCACATAATAAGCAATTGCAACAAACTGGAACGTGAGCCGCACAAGAACAGGCATGACTGATGGTAAAAGCAATCCACTAGAAATTGTGCTAGAAACTGAACTTTTACCATACAGAGCCTGTCTCAGTCATGAATATTGTGAAACAATGTTGCGTTTTCGCACCAAAACTATCTAGAATATTCGTTGCGGTCGTCTTTAAGAACTAAAATCAATGATATTTACGTTCGTTACAGATCATCTGGTAACATATTCAATATAAGATGTCTATAGGCAGGTTCAAAAGTATTCACAGCCGTTGTGCGGGAGCTGCTATATCCAGACGAATTTTCTTGATTGTGAGATACGAAAAGATCTCCTAATTATAACCAGATGATTCGACCTTGTTTAAGTTAAAAAGAAAAATAACTTGTCGACTTGTGCATTTGCCTGTTCTAACAGATCCCATTGTCAAAGTAAAAGACAACTAAAAACTGTTTAAATTCCTTGATATTGCTAAAGAACTAAATAATAGTTCCATCTTTTTGGAAAAAAATCCCAAGAACATGAAAAAAGAGAATATGAAAACTAGAAATGCGTGGAAAAAGAGATATCGTCTAGATCAGGGATCACCAAACTTTTTTCACGGTGGGCCGGATAATTGATAAAATAACGAACGCGTGCCACATTATTATTGTAATAAGTCGTCGCAAGTGAAAATTCGGGATCGCGCAAGTAACATGTGAAATCCTTACACTTACGAAATGTTGTAACCTACCCCCAGTAGTCAAGTCCATAAGGATTTAGTAAGCTTAACATGATATTTAAATTCAAATGGTGTCAGAACGTATCGCGTTCTGTACGTTTTAACAAACAAATTCATGTACCGCCAGCGGGCCTGATAAAATGCCGTAGTTTGGTCACCCTGCTGTCCTGAAGAACTAAGGACATTTTCTCTTACTTTAACTTCAGTGAAATATACCTGTTACTAGTGGTAGAAAAACTCAATTATTATTATTATTATCTCCTTTTGAGTTTTCACATCAGCATTAGCTGATGGTCTTTCACTGGAGTCTGAGTGACAACAAGTCTCCTCAGGTCTCCAGGACTCTTCTGAGTATTCTGGTAGATAGCAGCAGTGCAGTGCTCTGAATGGTTTCAATCCTTCCTCTGATTCCCAAACTTTCCAGACCCTTTTCCAATCCTTTTGGGACTGTTCCAAGTGCACAAACTACAATTGGTACCACTTTCACTTTCATATTCCATAACTTTTTCAGTTGTCTGGCAAGGTCCAAATATTTGTCAATTTTTTCATTTTCCTTTAGCTTCACCCTGTGATCTGCTGGCACTGCAAAATCCACCAGTTGACAAGTTCTTTCTTTTTTGTTTATCAACACTAGGTCTGGTCTTCTTGCTGGATAAGGTGATCCGTTTTTATTTCAAAGTCCCAGAGAATTTTATGCGTTTCGTTCTCAAGAACAGATTCTGGTTTATGCATATACAATTTTGTTGTATGGTCAAAATTAAATTTTTTGCATAATTCCCAGTAGATCACCTTCCCAACCCAGTCGTGTCTAGTTTTGTATTCTCGTTGTGCTAGTGTGCTACATTCGCAGAGTATATGGTTTACAGTCTCATCTCTATTAGCGCAAAGTCTACATTTATCTCACCTCTATTACCGCAAAGTCTACATATTATTATTATTATTATTATTATTATTATTATTATTATTATTTTCACTCCTTTCAATGTTGTCATATCAGCGTTAGCTGGTGGTCTTTCACTGGAGTCTGTGCGACAACAAGCCACATTAATTTTCTAGGACTCTTCTGCCTATTCTGGCTGATCTTCACAAATAGTGTGATCTGTATTGTTTTCGGTTCAATTCCTTGAGTCTCTTTTCTAAGCCTTTAAGGATTTTCCAAGTGCACTAACTGCAATTGGTATCACCGTCACCTTCTTGTGCCGCAGCTTTTTCCTTCACTCTGTCAAGACCCAAGTACTTTTCTATATATGTATTTTTATTTTATTTTCACTCGATGGTCTGCTCTAGATTACAAGTAACACTAGTTCTGGCCTTCTGACCGGGATTAGGTGATACGTTTGTATCTCAAAATACCAGATTATAATAATAATAATAATAATAATAATAATAATAATAATAATAAACTATACCAAAGCAAAAATTGATAAGACCCAACAAAATAGTAAATGTAGACTGTGCGGTAACAGGGATGAGACTGTAAATCATGTACTAAGCGAATGTAGTAAACTAGCACAACAGGAATACAAAACTAGACATGACTGGATTGGGAAGGTGATCCAACTGGGAATTATGCAAACAATTAATTTTTGCCCATACAACAAAATGGTGTATGCATAAACCAGAATCTGTTCTTGAGAATGAAACGCATAAAATTCTCTGGGACTAAGATAAAAATGGATCACCTTATCACAGCCAGAAGACCAGACCTAGTGTTGATTAACAAAAATAAAAGAACTTGTCAATTGTTGGATTTTGCAGTTCCAGCAGATCACAGGGTGAAGATGAAGGAAAACGAAAAGATGGACAAATACCTGGACCTTGCCAGAGAACTGAAAAAGCTATGGTATATGAAAGTCAAAGTGATACCAATTGTAGTTGGTGCACTTGGAACGGTCCCAAAAAGTTTGGAAAAAAGATTGGAAAATCTGGAAATGAGAGGAAGAATTGAGACCATTCAGAATACTGCACTGCTGCAATCTGCCAGAATACTCAAAAGAGTCCTGGAGACCTGAGGGGACTTGTTGTCACTCAGACTCCAGTGAAATACCATCAGCTAACGCTGATGTGAAAAACTCAAAATAATAACAAAAATAACTAGCTGGTTCACCAGAGTCCAATTCCACCAGTGAATGTTCCGCTAGTTTTACAGTCAAAGCTAAACTGCCATCTATGGACAAAAAAAGTAAATATACAAC
This sequence comes from Doryteuthis pealeii, assembly GCA_023376005.1. Classification (NCBI taxonomy): domain Eukaryota; kingdom Metazoa; phylum Mollusca; class Cephalopoda; order Myopsida; family Loliginidae; genus Doryteuthis; species Doryteuthis pealeii. The sequence goes on from CM042157.1 coordinate 1,240,658, forward strand.
TTATAACCTATTCACTTATTATTATCATGTTTTTTTCTTCTCCAATGCCATATAATTACGTACGCATCTTCGCCAATGTCTAACGTAAACATTGTTCTTTGAATTTTTCTGTTTATTTAATCATGTTCAGCGGTGCGATTTAAAAAAAATTTCTTGTAAACTTGGAAGTCACGACAACCATATTTAGACATCAAAGGGAAAAAACGACATGAGAAGTTTCTAAAATATCAAAAATGATGCAAAATTCAGTCAGATCGATACGATAAATGCATATCGATTTCCGGACATATAGTAATTGCATTACATATTTACATTTCTAAGTGTCGCAACGTCTGTTCATATCTATCTATCTATATGTGTTCATTCTATCTATCTATCTATCTATCTATCTATCTATCTATCTGTGTTCATATCTATCTATCTGTGTTCATATCTATCTATCTATATCTGTCCACTCATATCTATCTATCTATCTATCTATCTCATCTTGCTCATATCTATCTATCTATCTATCTATCTATCTCAGTCTGTTCATACTCATCTATTTATCTACTCAGTCTGCTCATATCTATCCATCTTTCTATTGATCTCAACCTGCTCATATATCTATCTATCTATCTATCTCATCCTGCTCATATCTATCTATCTATCTATCTATCTATCTATCTGTCTATCTGTCTAAATATCTATCTCACGCTGCTTATATAATATATATCTATATATATATATATATATATATATATATATATATATATATATATATATATAGAGGTGTCCAGAAGTGATGTATTATCCAGGTTTTGAAAGACAACACCTTTACTTATTTCAAAAACATATTGATAGATATTAATTGACACAATTAATTTTCTATCTCTCAATTTGAGCATTTATTATAATTATTCTCAATAACAGTGATTTGAAAACAACAAAGGTGTATTTTTGAAAACCAGGATGGTGTGTAACTTCTGGGACACCCTGTATATATATATATATATATATATTATATAATATATATATATATATATATATATATCATACACGTTTCTATGTTTATCTGTCGTTACTCCATTTTACAATTGTATATTGCGTATATGTGTGTATTTGTGAATGCGAATGTAAGTGTATATATATATATATATATATATATATATATATATATATATCATATCCACTTTTCTATGTTTATTTGTCGTTACATTTATTTATTGCTAACTTTATTTGGAATATTTCATTTTTCTTTTTACCCCTCTAAGCATATTGCATATGGTACCTTATCCCGTAGATGGCATCAACCAAATCATGATAATTGACAATTCGCTATCTATCTATCTATCTATCTATCTATCTATATTCAAATGATTCTGTCTATTTAAAACGATGGATACATAAGTTTGATAACAGTTACTTGTTTGAAATCGTAGCTATTCAAAATATGTAAAAAAAACACAACTTCACATATTTTAGTATAGTTTGTTTGTGGTTCATTTACATCTATCAAATTAAAAAGAATTTACCCAGCTTTATCTAGTTTCCTACTGATAGTGGAGTGGTTGATTACACTGGTTTACAAAAAACTATTTTTTGTCAGAGACAAGAATGTGAATAGGTATTTTTTACTAATTTGGGTGTGCTGAATTCAAATTTAGAAACAGTTTTGCTCTATCACCTCTAGTTTTCTGTCTTTTAAATAGTCTCATATTAATATATACAGAGTATATACGTGCTTATTTCAACAGTTACAGCAGCTTATTACAGATAAAACAGGATAGATAAAAAACATTGACGGAATAAATATACTTGGATGACACAATGTACAAAATTCATAGTACCGCAGACAGTTAGAAGTGTGTTTTCTTAGATGATTTGCTGTATTTTGCCTCCGGGATGTCACGCAAGAGCATCCAGCAGAAGTCTCCCATCATGCCGGGGTTCCACTTGCCTTGGTAGTTGCTCTCCATCTTCGTAATGTCTTGGTGGAATCTTTCTCCGTGCTCATCACTCACTGCTCCAAGGTTTGGAGGGAAGAAGTTGAGGTGGGAATGGAGAAAATGAATTTCGAGTGAAATTCGGCATCCCATATACTCATAAGTCTTTAGCAACTTCTCAATACAGGCTAGGTATTTTGGTACGCGTGTGTTACCAAGGAAGCCACTACAGACTGACTTAAATGCTTCCCATGCTCTCAGTTCCTTTAAGGCAAGAAGCTCCTCGAAAGCAGTATCCTTCAGCACTTCTCGGATCTGAGGTCCGACAAAGATGCCCTCTTTGAGCTTAGCAGCACTGAGACCTAGGAACACAATACACAAATGTTGGAAGGCAGCACCATTTTTGTCCATGACCTTCACGAAATTCTTCATGAAACCAAGCTTGATGTGAAGAGGAGGAAGAAGCACCTTATTCATGTCAACCAGATGATTCTCCTTGACGCTGTGTTCGCTGTTGATTGAGACGTGTTGGCTACGCTTAACTGACAAAATCCGTCTTGATATATAGCTATGAGGTAAAAATGAGTAAAGAAAAGAAATGTAGATGGATTAAAATGGATGGATAAAAAGTTCGAAAAAGAATATTTAAAAAAATGTTTATCCTTTTTTGAACTTTTTGAAATTCTATTCTCGTCTCCAACTCAAAAAATAAAAATACTACTCTGATGAACGTCGGCAAAATCTGTGTACGGAACATTTTATGCATTTTTCCTATTATTATTATCATCATCATTTCAACTCCATCTGATTATTTTAATAATAATAATAACGTAAATCCGTATACATTTTGATAAACAGACCGAAACACATGTGTAAGTGATATCGATTAAAAGTGATATCAATAAAATTCATTTTTATCCATCTACATTTCTTTTCTTTACACATTTTTTCCTCATATTGTCGGATTCATTTCCCATTCTCACATATATAGCTATATATATATAATGTAATGCTATCACTTACATTTATTGCATAATAACTAAGAAAGAAGACATAAGTCACACAATATTAGAAATTAACCCTGAATGCATATACGCCTTTATTTACAGTATGTGTACAAAATGTACAGTATGCATATCTACAAAAAACTAGAGGTGATGAGTAAAAACGGATTTCAAATCTGAATTCAGCTGCACCCCCAAATTACGTTAAAACAGCTATTTTTCTGTTTGAAGTTGAATAATATTAGCATTTCTACAGTTTTGCTGGCTGTTGTTATTTGTGCTGTTGTTGTTAGTGTTGTTGTTGTTGTTGTTGTTGTTAGTAGTGGTACTGGTAGTGGTACTGGTAGTGGTAGTGCTGTAGTAGTCTCTGTTGTTGACAATCATATCTTTTTATTATCAATTTTGCACAACTTAAAAATGTTGGTTCGCATCAAATTGGTAGCTATGATTTACCAGTATTGTTAAAATGTGGAAATCTAATTTCATCTTTAGTCAAAATGATCTTTTAATACATCTGAAATTTGATTTCATTATTGTTAGAAAACAATACACAGATCTTTATACAAAATAATGAACAAAACTGTGTTTTCTGCTTAGAAAGAGCACAAAATATTTTAAACTAACAAGAAAATGTTTGTATCAATATCTAAAACTGGTGTATTTTATATGAAATATCAGGACGAAGGCTATGAAGAATATCTTTATAGTTTTAAGAAGTTGACAGGATCGAATATAGAAATTTTCAAAATTGTTTTTCCTTATTTTTAAATTACTTTAAAGCAAAGATATAAAAGAGAATTATTTGGCGAATAAAAATGAAATTGTTTTTGACAAAAACGGAGCAAGGGACAGTTTTGCTCACTCACTCACTCACTCACTCACTCATTATCTATCTATCTATCTATCTATCTATCTATTTATTTTCAAATGATTCTGTCTATCCAAATCGATGGATATATAGATTTGATAACAGTTACTTGTTTGAAACCATAACTATTCAAAATATGTAGAAGAACATCACATATGTATGTGCATATGTGCATGTGGGCGTGCACATGCGTGTATGTGTGTGCTAGTGTGTGTTTTGTTTGTGTATTCGTTCATAATATAATTGAAAAAAATACATACCTTCTCAATTTTAACAGGAAGGATCAGATTAATCATCATACAGGTAGATGTAGATTAAATATAAGAATATACTTATATGAAAAGAAAGCACACTTACATGCACATTCACAAATACACACGTATACGCATTAGTTTCTCTAATGCATAAAGAATTCCAGCAATATAAGGCGTGTATATTTAAAATATACTGTTTTAGTATTTGTATTTCTAACAAAATGTTTTATACCCATTAACTACTTTAAAAAAAATTTATATCTAAAAATTAATTCTTATTTCTAATAATCTATTCTAAAAAAGGCGTTGCTTGTGACGTAATGGTTGATTAGGCTATTTAAATTTAAATGTTGACCGAAGCTTTTTACATTCCACATAGCGCTAATACCCATGGGAAAGGTATGAATCTAACTATTCCTCCTCTGGGAAAATATTATGGAAGACTAGACTCTTTAACCTTGGTATGTCAACCGGTCTAGAAAACTCTGAATTTAAACCAGTCCTGGGGAGAAATGTGCTCCAATATGATTTCCTAAGACACGGTACATGAGTAGCCTTCCTCCCATGACTAATCCAGATTTTCAGGGCAAGTCTCTAAGCCTGGCACCCTAAAATATCTTATGCCCAAAAATTACTAGGGTTTCTAGTAATCTTAAATACAATCAACGATACGATATATTTCAAAACATTATCTAAAGAAAATTATTTTAGCAAACTGAAATTGTTAACGTTCAAATGAATATCGCACAAATATTAAATTATTTCTCTGAATTTTTTTAATGAGGCTTGATAATTAGTATTATTTGGATTATTCGGACTATTGTCCTCATCATCATTGTTATCTGTACAACGTTTCGACCAATGTGCTCACCGTCCTTCTTCAGGTATTTCTTGTCGGACTCTTGTCAAAAGGTTCCAGAGTTCGAAAAGAAGGTTACCGAAGAAATATCTGAAGAAGGGCCGGAGAGTACATCTGCCGAACCGTTGTACAGATAAGAATGAAGATAAGGACAATAGTCGGAATAATCCAAATAATATTAAAATACTTAAACGTTATTAATTTTCAACAAGTATTTTCGATTCTTGCTATTTGTTAATATTCGGAGAATGAGTGAAAAACAGTTAAGATTAAGACGAATGAAATACCAGAGAAAAAAAATGAATTATAATTGAGATCCATCTTTGATTAAATTACACCGATCCGTCAAAATAATGGTATACATTGTTCTATCATCATACACATAATATTATGGCTGAAATTATGTAATAGAACATTATCATTTTAAAATTAATTCATTTAAAATTAATTCTTTTCTCTCTCTCTCTCTTTCTCTGTCTCTGTTTCTGCCTATGCGTCTCTGTGGCAGTCAATCTCTGCATACATGTCTTTCTATGACTGTCTGAGAGAAAGAGCGAGAGCGAGAGCGAGAGCGAGCGAGAGAGAGAGAGAGAGAGAGAGAGAGAGAGAGAGAGAGAGAGAGAGAGAGAGAGAGAGGGGATGAGAGAGAGAATAAATACCACCAAAGCTTTAGTTAAATCATATGAGCATTTTAAAAATTGGAGCAATACAGTCTTACTTTTGGTTTGGTAATTAAGGTAAGCATAATACTGGTGTGTGTGGGTGTGTGTGTGTGTGGTGGTGTGTGATGTGTGAGTGAGTGAGCAGTGTGTGTGTGTGTGTGTGTGTGTTTTGTTGCATATAGTTAAAGCTGTGTATAAATTAACACTGGAAATTGTTTACTCGTTTCCAATTGAGAAGTCTTCTCGTTTTGGCTATTGCCAAACTCCCTCGATGGGTCATCCAACTAATCGAGCCAGAAAGTTTGGATTCAGGCCAAAGCTGACCAAATCCTCGATTTTCAAATTATTCAGTCCCCAAGGAATGAATAGAAGAAAAACAGAGGAGAGAGAGAGAGAGAGAGAGAGAGAGAGAGAGAGAGAGAAGAGAGAGAGGTGAGAAGGGGGGTGAGAGGCGACTGAAAGTAGTTATATCATGCGAGAGGGATGTGATGAGAGCAAAAAGGGAGATGATGATCATAAGGTGGGAGAGGAAGGAGAGAGGAGAGAGAGAGAGAGAGAGAGAAGAGAGAGAGAGAGAGAGAGAGAGAGAGAGAGAGAGAGAGAGAGAGATGGAAGGAGGCAGAGAGGGACGGAAGAAAGAGGTGGATAATACATTAGATATAGATAAGACTATGAAACTATGATATAAAACTATGAACTATCACGGATAAGATGGGAAAATAACCGAGCGAGATGCTGGAGAGAGATAAAGAGGACCTGAACGTGGGAGGTGGGGGGAAGCTGAAGTGAGGGTAATATAGTTTGGATAACAAGAGGGCAAAGTGTGGAAAGACATGGATATATATATATATATATATATATATATATATATATATATATATATATATATATCAGAGACCAGAATAAAGAAGGCTGCAGAATATCAACAAAGTAATTGAGTGTGTGCGTATATAAGCGTGTGTGTGCGAGTGGGCGTTTGTGTGTATGTGTGTGTGTGTGAGAGAGATAGAGATAGAGAGAGAGACAGAGACAGAGACAGAGACAGAGAGACAGACAGACAGATAGAGAGAAGAGAGAGAGAGAGAGAGAGTGGTGTGTGTGGGGGGGGGGCGAGAGAGAATAAAAGAAAGAAAGAATCATTAGAAATAGTGTGTTTGAGAGAACAGAACAAATATAATTAGATAGCACACTATGAATACCTTGAAACGTGTCTGTGGATTACTTATTATATATATATATATATATATATATATATATATATATATATATAGAGAGAGAGAGAGAGAGAGAGATGAGAGATAGATAGATAATAGTTAGAGAGAGAGAGAGAGAGAGAGAGAGAGAGAGAGAGAGAGAGAGAGAGGGTGAAGAGAATAGATTTTATAGACGAGAATAAGAATTGAGAGCCTTTAGCCAACAACCTTGAAACCAAATTAAATCCATTGCATAAGGACTAATATCTAAATGCTGAACAAAATATTTTCCAGTTCAATGGATATTTATTTCAACTTGAATTGGAAGGAAGCGATTTCGTTTTCCTTGTGACCTTAATGCTTCTCTAAACAGATTCATTTACCTATTTCTCTTTCCTAACCTCATTTATTTACCTTATTCTTTTGGTTCAAGATATTTTGACAATTCAGCCCGGAAAAAGTCAATTAACACAGATAATATTTTTTATAAAGTAAGACATTTAAGAAACTGTTTAGATTCTTATAGCCATTTTTAGGCTGCAGGTGAGAGCACGTTACAGTGGAGATCCTTTGTGGCATTAAGGTTGATCTGTTTTATGTGGAACCTACGATCCTTGTGCTCCTCAGTGTTAAGTAGAATCCTTGTGTTGCTAAGTGTTAAACAGAATCCTTGTGTGTCGGTCTGTTCGTCCGTCTTAAGCACTAGCAACTGAACGCCTTACCACCAAGGCCATTGAATAGTTAACCAACCACGTATTCCAGCGTGTTGATTGGCCGATTGTATCTACGCGGCCACGAAGAGTCTACAAATTTAAGTTGTGGCCTAGAGCATACCTTATATACTAAAATATTCCAACAGAAACATCCCACGGTTCGTCATCATCGAGGCATGCCAACATCACGGATTTCCTTAATTCTCTCTCACCTCCCCACCCTATTGACTATCATACTTATTAAGTCCTCTAGATGTCACCCAGTGTTCACACAAAGCTGATGAATGCACATTTTTGCTGGTCGTTCAACACTGGTGTGTCCATGTGCAGGAGTCAATAAGAGAACGTCGCTTATGAATTCGACCTGTAATACAGCTATAATGCAGTTCTATACATTTCAAGTAAGAGCTTGTATGTTAATAATTTAATCTGATTAAAAACAATGAGTATTTGTTTTTTTTTTAATTCAGCGTAAATAAACTGCCGTGAAATCAGCTATTATATAAAGTAAAGTAAAGTCGTCGGGGCGGCCTAATGTTGGTATCAGCCAATCAGCGAGGGAGTCTATCCCCTTTTCACTAGCGCTAGACCAAGGAGATTGTTTTTTTTTAGCATCTGAGGTGCAGCGCCACACCTACCATCAGCTCCTTACTTTACCGCACAGATCCCTGTGCTACTCATACGCAGAGTTGGCGAGGACCGGGATCGAACTAGGAACCTTGTGGTTTCTAGCCGAATGCTCTACCGACTGAGCTAATTGACCTCAAAATCAGCTATTAAATATTCTAGCTTGAAATCATCACAGTCGAGTATAAACATTGTAAAAGAAAAACAAAACAAAAATAAAAGAGAGAAGAAAAACAAAACAAAAATAAAACGAGTCAATCTGTTGTGATTACTATTACGTTTCCCGATATTGATATTTTTATTTAGGAAAGAGTGGACACTTTAAATGGTGTAATGGTTAACAAGCTGAATTGGCAGACCATTGTTAGTGTGTTTGATTTTTACTTGGTACCCCTGTGACGTTATGGCCCTCATATCGGAATGGAGAGATGATCTGTTATAGAGAAACAATTCTCGTATTCTTATCAATGTCCTGCTCGCCTTTCTTGCATGATTTTTTTTTCACGCAATGAACCTTACTGTTATTATTTTTAAGACAAAGTGGATCGGTGATGTCCGGGAAATTGCTCTCTAAAAACTTAATCCGACTAGTGTTGGGTAAGTCAACCTTTCCGAAGTTGCATGCATATTGTGTCTATTTATCTAGGTTCCCTCTACTTCAAAGTTTATACAGAATGATTAATATAAAATGATCCAGCCTCATCCCGCATTTTAGTGAGCTCAGTAGCTAAATCATCAGAGCAAATAACTTTCCTTCTGAAGTGTGTTGATCAGTATTTTCACAAAAATCAAAATTAATAAAAAATGTTTTTTTTAATTTTAAATTGAAATAGATTACTAAGTGGGCCTGAGCCTATTCTAGCAGTAAGCAGGTTTGAATTCTGAGTTTATCCAAGGTTAAAGAGCCCAGTCTACCCTACTATTTACCCATAGCTGGAGGGAGAATTAGCGCTATGTGAACTGTGGCTTCATCCAGGAATTGAACTCGGGTCGACGAGTCCATTTCCTGTGACTCTAACTAGTACAACACCGCGCTAATAAAACGTATGTTAGAACCTACAGGAAAGAAACCTTTTACTTGCAAAGTATGTGGATCAGCATTTTCAGGAAAAATCCAGTTTAAAGAGGCACATGTATGTACATATAAGCAAGACCAGATCAGGAAATTTCTAATTTTCACAAAGAAATATTTCAAAATTGACATTGAAATACATTAAAAGAGATATACTTGTTTACTGAACTTTTTAGCTGAACACATACAGACACAGAAATTTTAAAAATATAATGGAGAACAATTTCTTTTACTGAAGTTTCTGACTTATTGCTGTCATTGAGTTCTTCATTAATTGTCTGAAATTTAATGTTAAAATATTCCTCAGTCGATATTTTATCAAATACCTTTTTGCAGCATTTGAAATTAACGAATTTTAATTCTGAAATTAATTAATTTCTGTAAAGTATCTTCGGGCATTATCTATGAACGATACCTTTCTTTATTTCTCGTGAGTTTTTTCCCATCCGTATAAATTTTTTTTGTTTTTCACTGGAATCCGAGTTTTTAATCTCTCTAGAACTTTTGTAAGTATTCTTACCGATCTCAACGGTTCTGTGATCGCAGACCAAGTACAATTTTATGATATGAATTTAGTCACTTAGAGTTCAAGATTACCCCTTTTGCAAGATCATGAAGAGGAGAAACTTGCAGCACTCATAAATGCTAACAACCCTGATGCCAAGTCCCTTTTGCAAGATCAGTGTTAGGAAGAGGGAGACCTGCAGCACAGGCAACTGTTAACCTTACGTAGGCCTGCACCAAGACCCATGTACTTATAGCATCTCAAAACTGTCGGATGCCACAAAGTAACATACTAAAATCAGATTGATTTGATTATATATATATATATATATATATATATATATATATATATATATATATATATATATATATATACTCACACACACACACATGTATGACTAGCAGCAGCTACCCGTTGTCGCCTGGGTAGAGGGGGATTTTTAAAAGTTAGTTCCACAGATCCATTATTACTGAATCGTGAGTTGAATCTTCGGGGGATGCCCCATTTAAATCACTATGTAAAAAAATAGACCCTGCATTGATCCAGCTACTCTGAAAAGAAATGTTATTGTCTAATATTAGATGAAAAAAAATCCATACTGTTATCATTTAAATGTTATTTCTTAATTATCTTCACGAATATAAATCAAATCTATATTAGTTTTTTTTTTAAAACCAAGCCCTGGTGATATTTAATGTGTATATATATTTACTTTGTTGTTAATTGTTTTATTTTCGAAGTTTCCTTCGGACATACATATACACACAACTGCCCTTTATATATCTATAGATAGATACACGGACATACATACACACTACTGTCCTTTATATATATATATATATATATATATATATATATATATATATATATATGTATTATATATATATATTTATATATATATATATATATATACATAGATTTCTTTTTGGAAATACAAGTGTGAGTAAAAAAGTAATGCGCTTTTCTTGATTTCATGTGATTTTATTTATCAAACTAATGCCTATATTGAGACCTTTACGTGGCTCAGCGTAAGAATCCGACGAGTAAAACCCAACTTGCCAATCGACGATATTCTCCTTCTGAAATATTCAACAACACACAAGCATCAAGACAAGAGAGAAAATCGCCTCATTTGGGTGGACAACCTTACCGCATCCTCCATACTCACCAAATTTAGCGCTTTCAGATTATAATCTGTTCGGCCACATGAAAAAGGGTTTGAGAAGAAAATATTATTCCAGTGACGAGGAAGTGAAATCAGCCAACAGAATTTACGGTGCAGGGATACATTCTCTCATTCGAAGGTGGAATGTTGCTATTGAATGAAAGGGTGACTATGTGGAGAAGTAGGGCTGTAATCCACAGACGACCCGTTTCATTTTGATGTATGATACATGTTCCTGTGTTGGTAATTATACCTGTCTTAAACAAAATGGCATTACTTGTTTATTCACCCTCGTATATTCGAAAAGTTTATACACCTTTTTCATTTATTGTTTTACCAATTGTCATTTGTAATACTTTCTTCTCTTCGGTCATAATTTTTATCTTTCCCAACTTGTTTCTTTCACTGGTGTTGTAGTGGGAATTCTCCACGATCTCGTCATGTTGTGAATGTCTGTGTCCTGTCTGTTTTCCGGTTTCTATGGGAATTATTTTCCTTCTGGTCGTTTCATACTTTTCCTTTCTCTCCACATACATCGAAAATTTATAGATACCAGAACTAGTATTTTCAGAGAGCGTACACTTTAAAAAAAACTCTCTCTCTCTCTCTCTCTCTCTCTCTCTCTCTCTCTCACTCTGTGTGAGTGTGTTTTTAGGCTCACAGAGGAACTAACATATATGAGGAGTTGTTAATAAAGATATATATAGAGAGATGGGGAAAATGCCAAGCAGAATGTAAAATAAAAGATGGGTCAGTTTTTTTTACTTGATTGTAAGTTTTAACAAAATGATTTTAAGGTTTTTTTTCCAATTATCCGGACATAGTTTTCTTTTTATTTAATTCGCTTTACAAAATCACTTTCTTTTTCTGATCACAATTATCTATCAAGAGCTCAATGGATCTAAGGATAGAAATGATAAGAACAGTCTTGAATAGATATATAATATATATATATATAGATAGATATGAAAAGACTCAGAGAGAGAGAGAGAGAGAGAGAGAGAGAGAGAGAGAGAGAGAGAGAGAGAGAGAGAGAGAGAGAGAGAGAGTTTGAACCGGACTAAGTTAGATAGATAGAAATAGACTGAATAGATAGATAAGATAGTAAAGTTAGAAATGTTTTTTTCTATAGCGAAATTTGAAGAATATTCTTATCTTCTGTCATTATTGAATATGTATATATGTATATGTATGTACATGGAAGTGGGTATAATATTCACTACACAATTATATTGTGTGTTTTAATTGAATTATTGGCAAATATCTTTTAACACCATCATCATCATCATCATCATCAGCAGCAGCAGCATCATGTCGCGCAATCAGCACGGCCATCCATGACAATCTCTTGCCAAACTCTCTATCATTTATTGTACCAGAGAGGTCCTCTGAGTAGCATCCAGTATCCTCGCAGAGTTGGTCAATGTTGGTCCTTAGTGAGTGGCCCACATAACCATGTCCAATGTGTTGGCTTCCATAGATTTGGTTATTGAATACCAACATTAAAAGGAAGATCTTAACCTATGTGAATAAATATTAAGAAACGTGGTTGCAAAAGTGCAATAGGTTCGAATCTGTATCGAAGTTAAACGAAATCACATTCACCATCTCATGTAAAAGTAAAATGGATGTGTAATTAGAATCTTTTTTCTAATTTTGTGCCAGACTCAAATGAATTTAGTATATTCGGCGACTTTTAGAGAGATGAAGAAGAGATTAAGAAGAGATGAGAGGGGACTAAAAAAGTAGTACATCGTGCGAAAGGGATGCGATGTGATAAAAAAAGGGAGAGGGTGATCTGAAAGAGAGAGAGAGAGAGAGAGAGAGAGAGAGAGAGAGAGAGAGAGAGAGAGAGGGGGGGGGGTTGGTTATAAAAAACTATAACAAACCATTACTCTTGTAATTATTTTCAACCCCCCACTTGGTGCCTCGATTTCTGCCATTTTACAAGAATCAGCCCAATTAGAATTCTTTGCTGTGAAGTAGTGCTTACCAATTTAATTGCACAGACGGTTTCTATTGAGCTTTAATTTAAGTGGTCGCTCTAATTTCTTGACTTTTAAAAGAGTCAGTTTATTTAAGATTTCTAGATTTGGATCATTGATTAGCAGGCAAGACTCACCAACTATTATTATTGTAATCAATTTGAACATGATTAGCTCTCTTCCACTTATGACCTTGTGTCTGACTAAGCATAATTAAGATGTGTTAACTGCAGCCTAATAAATTCTTCTGTTGAGTAGAAAAATTAAAATAAATTTATGTATATTGAAATGATGAGATAATTCTTTTGTTCATTATTATTTTGAACAGGATTTTCTTTAACTATTTTTAAAAAGATTTGTTTAAAAACAAAAACAATATCAATAACTATAAAGTCAAGAGAGATCAAGTAATCGATAATTTTTATTTTAGCTTCAACAAAGTTATGTTCCTTTGTAGCTCAGTTGGTAGAACAGCTGATGCACTAATTCAGAATTCTCTGTGCCTAAGGAAAATCGAATCTCACTGAGAACTTAATTTTATTAATATTTACGATACGAGTAATAAAAACAAGATAATAATAATATAAATAATAATAATAATAATAATAATAATAATAATAATATGTGAAAACTCAATAAATAATAATAATACGTAGTTGGTGCACTGGGATCGGTCCCAAAAGATAAGGAAGGATTGCCATTCAGAACACTGCATGGCAATCTGCCCGAATACTCAATTGGACCTACTTGCTGTCATAGACTCCAGTGAAAGACCATCAGTTTACACTATGTGAAAATCTGTACGAGCCATTTATTTATATATATATATATATATATATATATATATATATATATATATATATATAATATATGTTAACATGATAATATATATATGATATATATATATATATATATATATATATATATATATATATATATATATATATATATATATATATATATATCGGGTTAAGGGATATATTCTGAAGTTGGTATTTGGTATATTATCACAGTAGTAATTGGTACGTCGAATAGCCATCTGTCTGCCGAGCAGTCGTGGTGTCGTCTAGCGAGTAAGTTTAGCTTTTAGGCTTAGGTGTAGGTCCAACACAGTCTGGACTATTATACATGACACTGTCTAATCAGATTAAGTGAGGGGATACCAAGGTATTTACATATTCATTATATCATATATATATATATATATATATATATATATATATATATATATATATATGTGCAAGTACTAATTTTGTGTTTACAATTTCGAACGAGAGCAAAATATTTCTAATAAATAAAGGAATAACATTTTTGATTTTGACTATTTCTTTCCTACGTCAACCACAACTGACTTTTTTCTCTTTCCCTTCCGAACAGCATCTTTCTTTCTCTTCATGTTTTGCACTTTCCATTTGCCGACATTATGACATCAAAACATTTCATATGTTAACATGACAATCAGCAGAAAGTGATCTGATGATTCACTCATTTTTATCGACTGATCACGAGTGATTGCACATGCGCACTTTGTGCAAAATTCTCATTTGTTGGATTGAATAGTAGTTTTTTTCTTCTTTTGATTTGGACGTTACAGGTTTTTATTTTTTAGTTCGATTTTTCCGCGAACATTTCCCATTAGCATTATCTTGAATTTTTTTCTGCCTATTTTTCGTCGCATTTCTAAATAGATTTGTCTTATACATTTTCGTTTTTATCATTCAAATAAATTATATTTGAGTCTTTTGAATAATTTATTTAGTTTTTCTTGTTTTATATTTTTATATTATAATATTGATTTATTTTTGGAAGAAATATCATGACACCCAATTTTTCAGATAATGCATTTCTAAGCGACGATTCTGGCCACGACATTTTAAATGTTCATCTTAATTTCAGGTGTTTTTTTTAAAGCAAAACCCAATTTTTTGTATCATTTCAAAAGGTAAAAATTCATTTACCCCCCCCCCAGTTACGGGTTAAATATTAATACTGCTATTCTTCTACAAGGATGGCTTTTTCCGTCGCATTTGTAAGTAGATTTGTCTCATACATTTTCGTTTTTATCATTAAAATAAATTATATTTGAATTTTTGAAATGATTTCTTTAGTTTTTCTTGTTTTATATTATAATATTGATTTATCTTTAGGAAGAAAGATGATTACCCCCAATTTTTCAGAGATAAGTATATTTGTCTTATACTACTGCTGTTCTTTTACAAGTATGGCTTTTGTGGAGGCGTATTGTGTTATGGTTATCGTTGTAGGAAATGAACACGACAAGACGAGTTCAAATCTTGGACGAGGCTGTTTGCATTTCACATAGTGCTAAAGGTATCCAATTATTCTCTCTTTAGAAAATAGTAGAGAAGATGGGGGTTTAGGAAATGGAACATTCTAACCTCATGTTACATCCTACTCGTCGGTAAATAGGTATCAAGATGGCTTTGGCATTAAATAACTCATGAAGGTTGATATGCCATTCAATATTGAAACCAAAGAAACCAAATTCAATATTTGGTAATCAGTCTTCTTTTAAAAACAGTCTTACACACTAGACAGGCGGTCGAAGAGGCCCTCTCCGATCAATCAGCTAGTCACGTCAAGCCCTAGTATCTATATGATTGCCCCAACCCTATTACCTTCCTGGTAAACCCGACCTTTTTTATCATATGGGTGCTAAAAGACGGTGACTGAGGGTTTCCATGTCCTGGGAATGACGTCAAACTCTATCTGTTAGTGAGGTTCCAGTTCTGGAGCTTTGGGGTGTGTGGAGTAGCCCTTCATCACCATTGCTCTTTGGTCCACTCTGATCTGGTGTGGTAGTACCTGTTAGGGTCCCATCTCTGGATTAAATAGAAAAGTGTGTTTACAAAAAATTGAGTATCAATTAAGAATGATTTTATTTCAAATCTTTATCGGCATTAAATGACCCACTGAAGTTGATATACCGTAAAAACAAACCAACCAAACAAAACTTACACACTATGTGACATGATCAATTTGTTAACCCAGACATTTTGTATAATTCATCTTACAACTTTTCTAACCTCTATATATGAAACATTGGCAATGAAAATATAACAAGATAACAAAGTACTATTGAATTATGAAGATTGTACTCCGTCAATTGAGACGATAAAAATAATGTTTCTAGTTACACATCAAAAAAGCGTATAATGATTCATTGTATTAAACGAGAAAAAGTATTTTTGAGGCTTGTGTAGTGTTTTGTAATATGAAAAGAAATATTACAAATTTTTTTGTGAGAAAATGTATTTATTACCGATGAAAAATATGTATTCATTAAAATTGACTTGACACAAAGAAACTCTATTTTCTGGAGAAAAAAAAGATAAGAAAAAAGATGTTAATATTTTTGGATAAAATTTTTCTATTCATCTATTTTTAATCAACTTCTTAAAAAATTCAATTTTGCTGTTATGCTTGTCTGTCTGTTAATACTGTGAGATATCGCGGTGCAAAGATTAATTCAATTGAATATAAATTTCAGAGCTAGAAGACGACTGTAGAAACACGTCTGGCTTTTGTTTTTGTTTTTTCTCTCTTGAATTTAACAAGTCAAAACCAGAATAAAATTACTCATGTCTTGAAGTCTTCTTACACGACCGATCAAAAAGCTACAGTCACTTGAATTTTTTTTTTGTCTTTGGCCCAAACATGACAAAGGTGGACTACAATTTTGGGTGGCCATTCCTTATTTAAACGAAGAACACAAAATAAAATTAATATTTTTACATGTCACTGAAATAGTGTATTAAGAATTAAGATTACTAAAGAATAAAAAATAACATAATAAAATGCAATGAGTTACACAATTCAGAAAAGGAAAGTTTAACTTATCGACGAGTCAACATTCTGTTGTAGTTTTCAGAAAAATAACTGGCATCTTGCTGGATTTTTTTTTTTGGGGGGGGGGGCTTTGGCGTTGGCTTTGGTTTGACCCGGACGTGACAATGGGAGTGATGGACTATATAGTTTTATAGTTTATAGTTCTTATATAGTTTTTAATTTAATAGTTCTAATTGAATTAATACAGAATACTATTAATACTACAACTAGAAATAACATAACTTAACACTTGTACCCGATTGTAGTTAACAGAATAAGAATACTCTTGGTTGTATCTAATAACTCTGAAAAACAACAAATGAAATTTCCGTCTGATATTAACAACATTCGTTTCCCATGAATTCAAATCAGAATATTGTCATCATGTGACATTTCTAAGCAATATACATATAAATATTATACAAGGGTCGTTCAAAGTGTTGTAAGAATCACGCAGAGAGTCGGTGCATATCGTATAAATGCGTCCTGGCCTCCCACAATAAAAAAACGCTAAGCGGTGCCTATTTAAAAGCCGACCCGTGCTACTTATTAACTCCCGAGCTGTTTGAAGGCGTTTTCCGAAAAAATATTTCCCCCTCCAAGTTTTTTTGTTTTTATTTTCGAAACTCGTTCGTATTTATTTTTAAATTTCCTAACAGTTGTAGAATTAACATAAAATGAAAATACTGAAAAAATATTTTAAGGGGGGTGAGGTAAAATATTTACAGTTACTTGTCGATAAACCCCTAGTGGGTGGCTTACGTTTAACGCCTTTAAACACCTAACAAAATTATTTGTCGATAAAAACGCCTTCAAACCATTGAATATTATTTTAAATAGGGGGAATATTTACATTTACTTGTCGGGAAAAGACGTGGATGGGGGGGGGTAAACTATCTCTTTCATATTGCATTAAGTTTTCGGGAAAAACGCCTTCAAACAGCTAAGGAGTTCATAAGTAGCATGGGTCAGATTTTCAGGAGACACCGCTTAGCGTTTTTTTAGGGCAAGAGGCCAGGACGCATTTATGCGATATGCACCGAAGAGCTACTGGAAAAAAATTCAGATTTCTGTCGTAATTTCTGTGTGGATGAGGGTCATGCAAATGTGAGAAGTGATTTCAGTTTACTTCTGAACTTACAGTCAGTCATCAATTCTCTGATCTCGGTACAATGCGTGTTTTCAGGTTTCTACCGCTTTTCTATCAAACCAAATTTTACGTTTTGGTTTAGAATTCACAACGATCGTATTTTGCTATTAAAAAATTCTTAATGAAACAAAATCCGATGTAAAGAGTCGACGAGAAGGTATGATGTACATTATACAAAATGCTGATGTGCTAGAACAATTCTAATCTCATTCAATTTGCTCTAAAAGAGTTATGAGAAAACTGTGGCATTCAGGCTACATGTAGCATCCGGTATTTTCTCAATGGCCCACTTAAGACTTCATTTTTTATAGAAAATAGTTTTGAACAAAGAGAGGAAAAACAAAAACTTTTCCTTATTTCTAAGACAAATGCTTGTGTGTATGGTCTTCTGTAGGATAACTAATTGACATACCCTCACATTAAACTTATTTTGGATTTTTTAGTAGTCAGACCCGCCTGATGAGTCATGCCTCATGTAACACCCATCTCGAAAAGAACTTGGTATGAAATGTAAGTTTTTATCTCAGCAGAAAAAAGCTTTTTTGACCATGATAATTTATTTATTTAGTCATCTGAGAGCAGATATTTGAAAATTCATTTTTACAGATGTAATACAATATTTCATCATAATGTAATCATATCATATATAATATATATATATATATATATATATATATGCATATTTAATATACTAGTACAAAATAAAAAAACACCGTCCGGGCGATGCAAAAACAGATTTTTGAAACATATTGCCTGAGGGGTGGGAGTAAAACATTCAATGTCAGCGAGTCTGTACCCTAAGTAAGTAAAATCATCAAATTCATTAAAGGATTAAAAAATAAAACAATTTGAAATGTAAACTTTAAATATGTATCAAAATAAAACAAACTATATATAGATATATAATACCAGTCATGTATTTATTAAAACTTGTTTTAAAAAACAATGAGGACTGTCTAATATTGTATGTTCAAATTTTGAGTGTATTTATTCTATGTTATGACGATTTTGGGTAATGTGACGTAAGCAGTGACGTAATTTTTGTTACAGACAAAAACCAGAAGCGAATCTCCCTTATTAATAGATATAGGCTCTAAGTCTCGGGTGACAATATGACGTCAATGTCTCAGTGATTTCCATTTTTCCGAACTTCTTAGGCGAAAATCAAATCTTGAATATATGATATTTCCAATATCGTCTGTCTATCGAAATTTAAAAACAAATCTTGGATAAAAGAAAAAACAGTTTAAGTATAGTATATAATCAATGTTAAAGTAAAAGCAACAATGAAATAATGTCATTCCTAAAAGGTTTCTTTCTTCCTCTTATTATAGTATGAGTCAGACGAGTGGGATCTTATAAACTTGTGTATGCTCATGTAATATAACCCTGTTAATTATGTTAATGTATAATTCAATCCGTTTTTAACGAACTCTTTGTGTTGTATTCTCAACTAGCGACACACACACACACATATATATAATATATATATATATATATATATATATATATATTCACGATCACAATTCATGCCAAATTTTGAACGATAAATTGACGTAATCAATTATGGGTGAGATAGGTCACACAATTTAAAAAAAACCCGGCTAAACAACACCAAATCCGTTCATATTAATTTTTTTCTTCCATTTGTTGCACTTAGCTATTTTACACAGTCATAGTTATCATATAATACATTGATAAAGGGTGAAGGTAACCCGAAATATTTGCAAAAATAAAGGGAACCAGGGACAAAACAACGGCTGGGTATTGAAACTCTGTTTTTTTGTTGTTTTTTTGATTTCCCATGCGTCATGACATCCAAAGACCGTTCATAAGAACAAAGTTGATATGCAATAAATTTATTATATATATATATATATATATATATAATATATATGAAGTATGACTAGTTGAGAATACAATGATAAGACCACTACATATTAGTATCTAGGAACACTTACATACACAAGCATCTTCCTTCCGCAAACATCAGATTAAATGCAAAAACATGGAAAGACCATAACAGTTGAAAACGAGGCCAGACAGCGAAATTGGGACAATCTACGAATTAAGGAAGCACTATTGATAGCTAAATCGTACCCAAGAATCAACAGAAATAATCACAGTGCAAAATTCATAATACACTGACCTACAACACACACACACATGCAAACATACACATTCGCACACACAGTGTATAGTTCATAATACAATAAACCCACAACGAACAGACACATACATAACAGACGAGCTACAAGTCAAAACAGACACACACACTTACACTCATACGGATACAACAAACACATACATAGCTTACTTTCATACTCAGAGAATAACGACAAATCACAGATAATGACAACAACAACAACACCAATTCTAATGTAGCTGCATCTCAATAATCCAAAAGCCACACACACACACACACACAAATAAACAACAAACAAACGTCTCTGAATTTTGGGGATGAGGGTTGATAATTAGTATTATTTGGATTATTCGGACTATTGTCCTCATCTTCATTGTTATCTGTATAACATTTTGGCCTATGTGCCCTCCGGCCTTCTTCATGTATTTCTTGTCAATTGGACACAAGACGTAGTGAATAAAGACATTGGGTTAAGATAGTTGTAAATGGCAGTTATCTCTAGACTGCAGGTTTAATCCTGATCAAAGGAGATATTGACATAGAATAATAATTAACGCAGCTTAACACCTGTAGGCAGCTATGTTTAGCGGAATTATACCAGGATACCCCCGTGGATTGAATAAAGGGTTGTGTTCAAAGATTCGTGATGGCTCCCGAATACTAAAAGAAGGTTCCTGAGTTCGAAAAGAAAGCACCCGAGTCCGACAAAAAATACCTGAAGTAGGCCGAAGGGCACATCGACCGAAACGTTGTACATATAGCAATAAAGAGGAGAACAATGGTCCGTATAGAGGTTAGTGACTATACAGCTGCAAGTGCTGCTTCCAGGATTTTTGTTTCAAACACACCCACCCACAAGCGCACACACAAGTACACAAACGCATACACATATATATATATATATGTGTGTGTGTGTGTGTGTGTGTGTGTGTGTGTGTGTTCATTTGTCTCTTATACAGATTTTTATTTTTTACAAAAGGATAAAAACTTCTTGATTATTGAGTCTTGGATTATTCAGGAACAATTCACTTCAGATGAAAGACGAAAGAAGAATAAAAACAAATAAATATAAAAAAAGTCAATAAAAAAGCGAAAGAACTATAAATAAAGAAAATGTTAATGAAATGAGAAGAAAAAAAGGTCACTGTATGTATAATGCAATGCAACGAGTGTCGCAAAAAGCGAAGCGAAATAGTCACGAAACGCAAAAGGAAAACATAGATAAGAATAAAAGTGACTTCACTACACAAGGGCCAGTTAATGAAAGGTAATAAAACGGGGTGGGGGGGGAGAAAAAAACGGACAGGAAAAAAAAATAAAGGAGCGTTTAATCAAATATAGAATGAAGGTACACACACACACACACACACACACACACACACACCACACACACACACTCGCACGCACGTATATATGCATACAAGCATACGTACTCGTACAAATGCGCGTTCGTAGGCACGCACACAGACTCACAAATACACACACACACACTCTCTCTCTCTGTATCTCTCTGTCTCTCTGTCTCTCTCTCTCGTGCACATGCACGAACGCACGCACGTATACATGGATACAGGCATACATACTTGAACAAATGCGCGCTCGCAGGCAGGCGCACAGACACACAAATAAAAACTTACAGACACACACGCAGACATACAGACACACATATATATATATATATAGAGAGAGAGAGAGAGTGAGAGATTGAGAGAGAGAAAGATAGATAGAGAGGGAGAGAGTGAGAGAGAGATAGATAGATAGATAGATAGAGAGAGAGAGAGAGAGAGAGAGAGAGAGAGGGGAGGAGGGGGTATACGTTTAAGAAGATTACGGGACTGGTCTGAATAAAGGCCAGAAGAATTGAGCATCCAGTCCCCATCGAATTCCGTTCAGTACCAAATTGATCAATGTATTTTTTTCTTTCGTGTTTGGTATTCCTTCGTTTTTATCGCTCTCACAATTTTTATAGAAAAGAAGATTTTTTATAGGGTTATATTTCTGCATGTATTTTAAAACATTCTCCGTATTCAGTGTAAGTGAGGTTACTATATATATATTATAATATATATATATATATATATATATATATATATATATATATATATATATGTCAAGGTTATAAGAAATGAATATACTGTGTTTTTAAGTATGAAAGGATGATGCAAAAATTACCCTCATCAATTAACATACAAACAAATTATAATTTAAGAATTATCCAACCCATTAAAACTTCTTTAGATACCTCATTTAGTTAAAATATTATAAGACCACTCATGAGTAAATCATTTTCTAAACTACTTTCTGATCAAAAACCATTCAGTTCCTTTTTTCTTTAAATCAAGTCAATATTAGCTACCATTCTTTATAACCCGGAAACCAGATATTGACCGTTACGATATAAATCTCCTTAACCTAGTAACCAATCCAAACGAAACCTGTAAGGATTTCTTGAATATTAGCCCATTTTAATTCTTAGGTTAACTATTCATTCATGCTATAGAAACCCCAGTACATTCAATCTTTATAACATTGTTATTAAATATATTATATGTGCGTATGTGTGCTTGCGTGTATGTGTAACTGGGTTTTGTGGGCCTGAACATGCATATGAGCATGTGCTTTGCTAATCAATCCCTTCGATTCTCAGTGGGAGGTTCAATATTATTGCATTTCCCCACCAGGTTACACACACAGGTACATACATACAGAGATATACACACACTTATACACTCACACACACACATATATATATATATATGTTTGTGTGCGTGTGTATGTAAACAAATATTAGTATCAAAGCTATGTGGCAATTTGTAAACGATATATATATATATTGTTTGAGGTTTTAAGGGGTCAAATAAGAACAAAACGACGGGTAACAAAAGTAGAAAAATGTATTAACAGAAAGTAGACAAATACAATAGAGATAAGTGGAAATTACGTCCGACAAAATAGAGTGATTGGCTTACACGCATTGGCTTACTACCAAGCCACAATTGTCCCTGTTACTTATAGTAACCTGTCGGCGCATTCCATTAGTCTTATAGTTTGTATCACCTATAACACCCCCTCCTAAGATTTCACTCCACAGGAGTCTTAATATATTTTTCTTTTGGGGTTTTATATTTATAAACTCCGTCGCTCTTCGTTTCCCTGAAGAACGGTGCTGCTGAGGGACTGCTTGTGTTTCAATTTTTGAAAGAATGCCGGTCTTCTCCAGTCTATCCAGCTCTTTGTTGATCTGGTCTAACGAGGCAAATGGCATATTTCTTTTCTTCTTAAATACTGGCTGGATATTATCCTGTAATGCGAGTTTAGCAGTCATTTTTTTACAACGACCAAGATCCCTAGAAAAAACGTCAGGAAAAGTGTTTTTAATTCTTTTATTAATTTTTCCGACTCGGCCGTTGAATTTTTTAATTTTCTGGCAAAAAGCATTCTGTGTAAACGCGTTCTCGTTGTCTGCGTTTTGGCCCTTGTCCGTTATAGCTTTCATTATTTCAATCAATTTCAGTTCCGTCTGTAATTGTCTCTCCTGAAATGTCTTTTGTAGATCAATCTGCTGCTGTTCATTTTTCTGTTCCGTTTGCAATTGACTTTCCTGAAATGTTTTTTGTACATCATTTTTCTGTTCGATTTCTAACTGCCTTTTCTGTAGCTGAATTTGCTGTTGTTGCTGGTACTTAATTATTTCTAGCATTTGTGCCTTAAAATCCTCCATTTTAGTAATATGTAAAACGAACCAAAAAAGTTTGAGAGAGAGAACCGAATAAAAAAAAAAAATTCTGTTATAAATCCAGAAATTTTTTTTTTTTTTTTTTGTACAACTTACTTTTTTCAGCAAGTGTTATTTCTCTGCTAATAGATCCTTGAAAAAAAACCCCGGCTTTTTTGCTTATTTGGACTGACGAGTTCTTATAAAAAGAAGTTGTCTTTTGCAGAGCTGCTACGATTTCTCGTAATCCGGATGTTGCGGTTTCGAATTTCAGTGTAGCTTGGTTCACTTTTTTTCCCTTTTTAGGTTCGATTACTTCACAACGTTCTTTTTAGAGTCTTTTGGGAGATCCTTAATCGTTTATATATATATATATATATATATATATATATATATATATATACACACACACACACACACACACACACACACACACACACACACACACACATATATATATATATATATATATATATATATATATATATATATATATATATATATATATATATATATATATATATATATATATATATATATATATATATATATATATATATATATATATATATATATATATATATATATATATATATATATATATATATATATATATATATATATATATATATATATGGAGGTGCGTGGGCTAGTGGTTAGAGTCGTTGAAAATGGACTCGTCGATTCGAGTTCAATTCCTAGACGAAGCTGTTGGCATTTCACATAGCGCTAATACCCTTGGGAAAGGTATGAATCCATATATTCTCCCTCCAGCTATGGGTAAAATAGTAGGGCATACTGGGCTCTTTAACCTTGGGTAGGTAACCAGTCTAGGAGAGGGATAACTCTGAATTCAAAAATTCCTGAGGTCGGTGGTTGATTGGGTTTGTGGCAACCCTTGATGCACCAATTCTTTCCTATCGACTGTGCCAAAAAGTGTGGATGGTCCAACACAAGCCTTCACCACTATAAACAAATCCCTGTGTGAGAGTTCATTGTGTGTATGAACCCTCACACGTTGAAAATCGACGGGAGAGTCCATTATATATATATACTCGAGTGTGGGTTGAAAACTTCATAGGCTGAAAAATGCAAATAAGAAATGGAAATAAAACCTCATTTTCTCTCATTCTCTGAAAGTATCGTGGTTAGCTTATGAATTATTCAGACAAATCTCCCCCATACACACACTCATATATATATATATGTATATATATATATATAATATAATAAGATAAATATATAGGTTTTACATATCTATTTATTGGGTGACAAAGGAACATTCACAACCATATTGGTTTCATGCGATGCATTCATCAGGTGAAAATGTTTCAAATGTGAGGAAAATCGAAAAAATTTCAAAAGATTTCAAAAAATTCAATAGACATGGGATGCGTATGATTGGATAAAATGATGTGTGTATGTATGTGAAGGTGAATTGAATGTATGAGAGTGTTTATGGGCAGTATAAAGGTTGCGTACGCGTAGTGACTGGTCACACACATAATACATAATATATATATATATATGTCTGTGTGTGTGTGTTTGTATGTGTTTGTGTGTATGTGTGTATATATATGTATATATCCTAAGTTCTTTTTTAAATATACACACATGCTTTATACATAAGAAATATTCTGTAATGTATACCTGTGATGTCATTCATTGTATCGTGTATGTTTTGTGTCTACACTGATAGCCTGAATTTTCAACCGAGTCCAACCTCTGTGATGGCATACAGAAATCAGGGTATTTCTTATTCGTTGCTATTATTAAATCAATCCGACCTCAGCAGGCGAAAAGAAAATCTTAGTTAAAGAAACAAAAATAAAAAAAAATAAAAGTAGAAGAGGAAATTGAAAACTGAACGAATAAAAAAAATGAAAGAAAATCCTAATAAAGTCTTGTTGTAATGATCGTTTGCGTTCTCGAAAAGTCACGGACATCGTCTCGTCTTTTACGAGGTATACTGATTAAATGTCCAACCATGATTCAGTGAGACGTCTAACTTTATCACCGGATACTGAATCTTCAATTTGCTTCAGAAAAAGAAGAGGTGCAAAAAGCAAAAACAAAAAATGAAATCAAAATAGATAAAAAAAAAAGAAAGAAAGAAGAGAGAAAAAAATTAAAACGAGAAAATAAAAAAATGAAAACAAAAACCAAATAAATTTTTTTGTGGTTTTTGTAGGAAAACAAAACATTTCAGCACCAATGTTTAATGTATTGACAAGTATACGATCTTACATATAGTGTCACACGATATCCACACTTATGACTCGATACTCTGTCTGTGATTTTTATGCATTAAATCCATTTATTTCTCACATTATATTAATTTCTGTCATTTATACACACACACACACACACACACACACACATATATATATATATATATATATATATATATATATATATATATATATATAAAGAGAGAGAGAGGAAGGAAGAAGGGTGGAGCGAGAGAAAGAAGATATATGATATATGTTCATATTTTCATATGCCTGAATATATATATATATATATTATATATATATATATATTATATATATATATATATATAAGGTGTGCCAAAAAGTATCAAGATTAAAGCTGCATTTACCAAGATTGGAATGAAGAATGAATGGAACGTTATTTTCTTTCAGAATACAAGGTGTGTCAAAAAGTACTAAGTTTAAAGCTATATTTACCAAGATAGAAGTGAAGAATAAATGGAACGTTATTTTTTTCAGAATACAAGGTGTGACAAAAGTACAAAACATCTCGATACTTTTTTGACACACATTAGCTCAGTCGTTAGAGCGTCCGGCTAGAAACCACAAGGTTCCGAGTTCGATACCGGCCCTCGCCAACTCAGTGTATGAGTAGCACAGGGAACTGTGCGGTAAAGTAAGGAGCTGATGGTAGGTGTGGTGCTCCATATCAGATGCTAAAAAAACAATCTCCTTGGTCTAGCGCTATTGAAAAGGGGATAGGCTCCCTCGCTGATTGGCTGATACCGACTTTAGGCTGCCCCGTCGACTTTAATTTTATATATATATATATATATCATATGAGAATTTATTCGATGTTTTTTATATGTATATATATATATTTATATTTTATATATACATATATATATATATATATATATATATATATATATATATATATATCAAATATACATATATATGTATATATACACATACATATACAATGTAAATATATAGATCTGAGAAGGAAACATCGATTAAACTCTGAGGAAACATATTGTATTGAATGTAAAATTCTACTGACTTTATTAGAATTCTGTTTTTATTTATGCATAACATTTAAAGTTCTTTAAATCATGAGAAAATGTTAATTGTGTTTGGAAAATTTAGATCTAAAAATGCTTTTTGTCCATACATTATAGATTTTCTTGGTAAACTGATCACATAAAACCCTAAAAAATTCTCCTTCGAAGCGATAATTTCTTATTTATATTCATTAATGTTAATAGGCACAATGTAATTTTCATTCAATGCACTGTGTTGAATCTTAAAATAATACAAGTAATTTTTTCTGCTGAAATCTGCTTTTCAAACATGAATTCAATCATAGATTATTCAACGTTCTCTACATTTGATTGAGTTGATCTCGTCTGACAATCAAATAAAATGAACTTCATTTTCAAAGCTTTAAGATAATCATTTTTCTTAGTTTGTTTTAAACGGATATTCTGCCCTAAAATATTCGATTATTTGCTCTTTCAACAGAGTTGATACTAAAGGATGTCTGTAGTCTCCGAAAGCCACTTGCGCAGATGCAAATAATTCTTTTTAATTTTGTACCTTTATATTGTATTCTGAAAAAAATTAACCTTACATTTATTGTTCATTCTTATCTTGATAAATACAGCTTAAATCCCGATACATTTTTTTTACATATATATATATATATATATATATATATATATATATATATATATATATATATAATATATATGCGTGTGTGTGTGTGTGTGTGTATGTGTGTGTGTGTGTGTGTGTTGAAAGGATAAATAAATAAAGGAAAGAAAATGTTGAATGGATAAAAATGGTTTAATGAAATGACATTTAAATATCAAACATCTTGCCCTGAAGAATTCCGTTTTCTTTGTAGATGTAATTTAAAAAATTTTTTTTTATACTATTATTATTTTATTTCATATCTAAAATAGTAATAAATAGAATACAATGTGTAAATGGACAAAGTCTCGGCCGAAACACGTGTTGGCATTTGATTAAACCATTTTTATCCATTCAACATCTTCTTTCCTTTATTTATTTATTTTAACATAACATATCGGATTCATTTCCATTTTTCAACTTACAGAGACCTTGTTCGGGATGAAATTGTCAGTTTCATAAGGAAAAAGAAAAAGTGCTTGGTAACTACAAAATTTAGTGGATTGTAAAGAAATTCAACAGACACGGAAATTATACTACTGTCAACAAGTTTCTCTCAAAATAACCCCCATTAGCGTCAATCCTGCTCCGGAACCTGGAACAAACTGATATTACAGTTTCCCTGGGAAGGGTCTCAAAAACTACCTTAATTCTGTTGATTAACTGGGCTTTTATAGTACAACAGCGCCACATACATAATAATCCATGAGGTTTAAATCTAGGGAGTTCGGAGGCCAAACGTTAGAAGTGGTGTAGTCGTCAAAAATCGCCGACAAACCTTTTTGACTTTTCCCAGAGGCGTGACAGGGGGCCGAGTCCTGCTGCCATACATATGGCCTACCATTGGCTACCATTTTTATCCAGGGCTTTCTAATTGTTTGGTTTTATCTTAATGAATATAATAAAAATCTCGGGGATAAATCTTAAAAGAAATCCATTATATATTAACAAGAAAAATAACTTTAATTTTATTGTTGACTTTCGAATTTAACTAAATAGTTATTTTAGAAAAATTTAGCAATGAAAGACGGGAGTGAAAGAAGAGTGTGTTACAGTTGTTCTATTTTTCCATTATACTCCCCTCGGTTTCAAATCTTTTCATCTGCATTCTTATTTAGTTTCATTAGCCTTTCTGATTTAATATGTTTTATTATATTGGAACTTAAATACTTGCGCCCTACGGAGGGTACATATATTTGCTAGTTTTATAAATAAAATTTCCTTATGTGCGCTAATTTATTTCTTATTATTCTCCTTTCTCTTAGATATTACAATAGTTATGGGCATAACACATTTTTCTAAACGAGTTCATGTTTTACTTATGTGTTAAGTTTTTTTCCGCACACACATATTCTTCTGTAAAGCGGCCATTTTCAAGTAGACATTTTTTTATCAACATAAGCAATTTGTTGTTTTTACAACTTCTCTGGCTTGTACTGGCCTCGTCTTGCCCTTAATCTCAACCTTCTTCCGATCAATTCCCTGACAACTCACTGGGGAGCCTAACCCTTACCCCTGTCACCTAATCCTCAACAAACTCGTTCTCCTGTCCGCTCATCTATTTCCTAGGCAATGGGGCAGAAGAGCAAGGAGCGTTTCCATGAAGAATATTTGACGATCACTTTCGAAGGACGGCTATTTTAATTATATTACATTAAAGATAGATGACTGACGTCCTTGCTGGAAACGAGAGCTATCTCATCCCGTAAGAGCACATCATTGGAAGCTATTAATTCACGAGTAAATTTGCCCATTTTCACCCTCGGTCACAACCCCAGGGCCACGATCCTGAAATCCTGGACAGAAAAGCTAGATTGTTTCATACTCTCCCGGTGCTCGGAATTATGGTATTGTGCCAAACTAAGTAAACTTTAGTAAAATACTTTGAGTTGTGGCTGAGATAATCGACGCAAGTATTTGGTATTTCTGCCAATGTGAAAAGCTCGCATTTTTAATCTATATATTTACTGATGTGACACAACGTCCATTTCTTACGCAGAGTTTAACAGATTTGAATTCAGAATTTTCCTTCTCCTAGACTGGTTACCTAGCCAAGTATGCTTACTATTTACCCATAGCTGGAGGAGATTAATTGGATTCATACCTTTCCCAGTTGTATTAGCGCGATGTCAAATGCAAACAGCTTCGTCCAGGATTTGAACTCGAGTCGACAAGTCCATTTCCTACAACTCCAACCCTTACACCACACACCTCAATACAGCATTTCTAACGTAAGCACAAATTCTTCACTTAAGCTATTGGCGCATCACGGTCTTGGTATTCTGCGTTTCCTTCATACGCAAACCAGATCTAATATCCTATTTCCATTCAATATAAGATTCTTTAAAAAAAATATATGTGAATTTTTCGAATTCTTCCGTTATTTTCTTTATATTTTCTATGCATTTTATCCAGATACAATGATTAGCAAATCAATTCCCTCGATTAGTGACCTCAATCCTCTTTGGGTGTCTTATATTTATAGTTTAGTGACTAAAGTAATCAAAGCGTGGACATCTGAGATCTGTATTGGAATGCGCGTGAACTCCCTCAAAAACACCTATATGTTCTTCGAAAAATAATCACTATGTATATATGCGTGCGTGCGTGTGTCTGTATGTGTGCGTGCGTGTGTGTGTATGTGTATGTGTGCATGTGTGTGTGTGTGTGTGTGTGTGAGTGTGTGTGTGTGTATTATACATCCTTGTATAAGACTAATCGATTTTGACGAAATTCTTTTTTTAATGAAATTTTCCATTATTTATTTGATGTGACAATAGGGCGTGATACATTGAGTTAAAAACAAATTACTGTATAAAATATTATAATATCCCTTCCGAGTTTTTCTATTAATAATTATTTCATTTCTCACTTTAGGTTTGCTCTATAGAGTCATGTCTAAATTATTTCATGTGGACTATTCTAAGTTTATCTTCTGAAGTTACCTTAAAGTTTTTGTTCTTCCCATTTTTACTTTCTCGATTTAATAATTCCTCTTTTCCTATCTGTCATTGTGCGATTCATTTTTGTTTGTTTCTTGTTATTAACTGCTTTATTATTAAATTAACATATCCACCTTTTAAGACTGTCGACAACTTTTGTTCATAACTTCATTTTCCCTCCATTTCAGTTTTTCACATCAGCTATAGCTGATGGTATTTCACTGAAGTCTGAGTGGCAACAAGTCTCTCCTGAGTATTTTAGCCGATTGCAGCAATGCAGTTGTCTGGATGGTCTCAATTCTTCCTCTGATTTCCAGATTCTCCAGTCTTTGTTCCCAGCCGTTCCCAGTGCACTAACTACAATTTGTATCACTTTGACCTTCATATTCCATAGCTTTTTCAATTCTCTAGCAAGGTCCAGGTATTTGTCTATCTTTTCGTTTTCCTTCATCTTCACCCTGTGATCTGCTGGAATCGAAAAGTCCACCAGTTGACAATTACTTTCTTTTTTGTTAATCAACACTATGTCTGTTCTCCTTGCTGGTATATGGTGATCCGTCTTTATTTCGAAGTCACAGAGAATTTTATGCGTTTCATTCTCAAGAACAGATTCTAGTTTATGCATATATCATTTTGTCGTATGGTCAAAATGTGATTTGTTGCATAAATCCCAGTGGATCACCTTCCCAAACCAGTCGTGCCTAGTTTTGTATTAATGTTGTGCTAATTTGCTACATTCGCTTAGTACATGGTTTACAGTATCATCTCTGTCACCACATAATCTACATTTACTGTTTTGTTGGGTCTTATCAATTATTATTTACTCCTTTTGAGTTTTCACATCAGTGTTAGCTGATGGTCTTTCACTGGAGTCTGAGTGACAGCAAGTCTCCTCAGGTCTCCAGGACTCTTCTGAGTATTCTGGCAGATTGCAGCAGTGCAGTGTTCTGAATGGTTTCAATCCTTCCTCTGATATCCAAACTATCCAAGCCCTTTTTCTAATCCTTTTGGGACTGTTCCAAGTGCACCAACTACAACTGGTATCACTTGTATATATATATATATATATATATATATATATATATATATATATATATATATATATATATATATATATATATATTTATTTATTTAATTTAACCTTTAATCGCTGTTGACATTTCAGCCCTACCAATGATTCGCAAAGAAGTCCACAGATGGAACAAGAGTGTGGATTATTAGAATGTATTGCTGGGACACTAGCCACTGCTCTAGTCCTTTCTCTAGCTTGACGCAGCTTGGTGACCTCCGATGCTGCAAAATTCTTGATATCATTGTAACACAAAGTCCTACACGTTTTACGATCGAGTACTGTGCTCTCAAAAGTAGCGTGATCTATATTTGCAGCTGAGAGGTTACTTTTCAACTTGTATTCAATATATATATATATATATATATATATATTATATAATATATATATATACTAATTTTATTACTCTTGGGTTGGTGTGACACAGAGACGAGTTATAGGGAACCTTGTAATTTTTGCTGTTTCCTAAGCAAATCATTTTTCAATGAGTCTCTGTTTATTATTATGTATATTTTATTCTTATTTTATTCATCCGGCGATAAAACTCGGTTGTTCTAATCAATATTCATAGATTGAATTTCTTGTTATGTATTGGCATTTTCATGTCATTCGCGTCAATTTCGAGAGAAATATTTTGGATAAATTGAATATATCACTGGCAATTTACAAAATTATACAATAATAGACTTACCCTGAGCTATTTGCCCGCCCACCAGCTGGAGATTAACTTATCTGTCACTTATTAAATTCAATAGCATTCGCAGAAATTAGAAAGTTTATATATATATATATATATATATATTTATGTATATATGTGTGTGTGTGTGCGTGTTTGAGAGTAAAATACGTTTAAGGTGCGATTGTTACCATTGGTTTCAAGCGTGTTAGCCACTTATCGTCAAGACAATGTGCCCATGAAAGAAATGCAACGAATATCAATTAATTTCCAATTCTTCAATACTAGAAAAATACAATATGCATACACACGCATGCGCATATATATATATATATATATATATATATATATATATATATATATAATATAATATAGTAAATATATAAAGGTATTACATATCTATCTATTTGATGGCAATAGAAC
>CM042157.1:1278367-1283367 GCA_023376005.1 Doryteuthis pealeii
GGCTTTATGAAGAAGTACATTTTCCAGATATTTATATTTCCATACTGTCCTTTGAAAAAACAAAATATCTGGATTTTCACATCTCCGGACGCTAATAATATCTACAACACTATGGATTTGTCAACAATACAAATTCTTTTGAAACTTTACACCTTTCTTCAATTGTGCTGTGGACATTTAACTTACTTTTTGTAGCTGGAATATATCATGAACATTTTTGATACTTATTATACACTTTTTTAAATATATTTTTACATCGAACTCTTTTGAGTTTTATTATGGATTATAATGTTTCTGATTTTCAAAAATAAAATTTATTTTATTTTTAACACAATACGCATTTTTAAAAAAAATTCCAGCATCGAACACTAGCGTTCGTTTGTATCTCCTATTCTAACGGTTATTTATTCCGTCTTTCATTCATATGTTGCTCTTGATGAAGACCACTCTATTAAAACGGTCGAAACAGATTCTGTCAGCAAACTATTCACATCATTTGTTTTTTCAAAAAATGTTAAATTCATACTGTCGGATTAACTTCCATTTACTTTCATATTTATATTTATAAGACTTTCTATTTTTTCTATGAGTATTGATTAATTCACCTCTATTTAATATTATATATATTCATTTATAAACTCAAAGTCTTGTACGTTAATGAGAGCAGAAGAACATTATTACTTTATGGCTGAACCACGTGGACCTTAACAAAACGCCCAGAGAATAAACTGGATAGGAGTTGCACAAGAATGGTTTTAGGAAGGATTTGATGTTGTTAATCTCCATGTCAGCAAATACAGTCAGAATGATCTACTAGATTTCCAGGTGTGGTATATTAATATTAATAATATAATTTGCAATACTTAGAGGTAAAGACAGCTCTGTAGTATTGACAGAGCATGTATAACTAAGGATAGCGAGGACTTGAAGTCATCGGCGCTTACTAACTGACAGTTTCTCGCCAATACGATTTTCAAACTAAGTCAATTATTTGTTTTTGTTTTGTGAGGTGTATCATGGGAAGGGTCTAATACCCGAGTCTAGTTTACTTTGTGGGGCATGATGGAAAGGTTGAGTTTCTGTGTATGGGATTATAGGGAAGATGCTCACTACTCTATCAATTTCGTGATTTTCTACTTTCTTTTATTGCGTTTAATGTATCATATATATATATATATATATATATATATATATATATATATATATATATATATATATATATATATATATATAACAGTTGAAAAATGTCAAGAAAGTTGAAAAATATCAAAGATCTTGCCCTGAATACGACCGCTTTTTTGTATACCTAATTTCTTTCTATTATTTATAATCATTTTATTTTATTTTGTATTTAAAATAATAATAAATAGAATAGAATGTGTACAAGGACAATCCCTTGGGTGAAACACGTGTCAGCATTTCAATAAATTATTTTTATCCATTCAAGATTTTCTTTCCTTTATTTATTTTTCAACACACACACACACACACACACACACACACACACACACACATATATATATATATATATACATTATTACCATTGGTTTCAAAGCAGCTTGTTAACCACTTATCGTCAAGACAACGAGCCCGTTAAGAAATGTAACAATCGCCCCTTAAATGTATTGTATACTATAATGAATAAATAATATATATATAATCATCCACATAGAGTACAGTTTTGAAGTATCACGTCTCTCTCTCTCTCTCTCTCTCTCTCTCTCTCTATATATATATATATATAATATATATATATATATATATATATATATATATATATGCTGCATTTGTCACTTTAAGTAAGTTGCTTTGTTTTGTACATACTGTTTAGAATGATTTTACATAATTTCTATGAAAATTATGAATTAATATAAAATGCATATCAGTCACTGTTTATATCTACACAGTTAAAACATTTTTTCTGAAAAGTTTTTATAATAAAAAGCAAATGCATTTACTCATAAGTGCTGCCATTGCGCATTTTCCAAAACGACAAATCTTTGTTCGTACACAAGCCCCATGAAGCGGAAAGAAATACTTAAATTCCTCTTTCCCAAAACCGGCATTTTAGTTAGGTCAGATTGCATAGTTCCTTGGTCTCAGGAGATTTGGCAGGATCAAGGAATGATGGGATTAATTCAATTCTTTTGTATTTCCGCCATTCGGGGCTATTAGGTTTTGCGCGCCA
Source organism: Doryteuthis pealeii (assembly GCA_023376005.1). Lineage (NCBI taxonomy): Eukaryota > Metazoa > Mollusca > Cephalopoda > Myopsida > Loliginidae > Doryteuthis > Doryteuthis pealeii. Next base: position 1,280,556 of record CM042157.1, read on the forward strand.
TTTCCCAAAAGCGATTAGGACAATGGCTGAGTGTCTTTTGTCTTTTTTTTTTACCATTCTACAACATGAAGAATTTTACAAAATGTTTCTCCTCATTTTCCCGAGATGCCCTTCTCTTTATGCTTTTCTAAGATATCAAGAAAAACGTATTTGAAAATAAACGAAGAAAAAAAATGACTTGAATACCATTAATTAGTTTTTCGCCATTGAATTGAAAAGATATGATGTTGCTATAATATTTATAAATGAGCAAATAGCCTCACGTGTTATATGAACATTATCTATCTATCTATCTATCTATCTGGTGTCTGCCGTAGTTCGATTGTCTCATTTGGATGTTTACTGTGTTCGATTCTCATTTGGTTCTCTATTTTTGTATCGTTGTAGCAGGAAAATCTAAAGTTGATAAATTATCTTGAATATATTATGGATATGGAGGCGCGTGGGCTAGTGGTTAGAGTCGTGGAAAATGGACTCCTCGGTTCGAGTTCAATTCCTAGACGAAGCTGTTGACATTTCACATAGCGCTAATACCCTTGGGAAAGGTATGAATCCATACATCCCCCCCAGCTATGGGTAAAATAGTAGGGCAGACTGGGCTCTTTAACCTTGGATAGGTAACCAGTCTAGGAGAGGGATAACTGAATTCAAAATTCCTGAGGTCGGTCGTTGATTGGGTTCGTGGCATTCCTTGATGCACCAATTCTTTCCTATCGACTGTACCAAAAAGTGCGGAATGGTCCTACACAAGCCTTCACCACTATAAACAAAGCACTGTGTTGGTTGTTCATTGAATGAACACTCATCCGTCGAAAATCGACGAGAGAGTCCATTATGGATATGAATAACACAGTTTCACAAACGAATATTTAGGAAAAGATTCCGAACCATATGACCTTTAGGCACCCCTAGTGCCGGTTTAGCTCAGTCGGTAGAGTGTTCGGCTAGGAATCCAAATGTTTCTGGTTCGATACTGGCCATCGCCAACTCAGCGTATGAGTAGCACAGGGATCTGTGCTGTAAAGTGAGGAAATGACGGTAGGTGTGGCGCCTCCCTGGGACGCTAAAATAATCTCCTTGGTCTAGCGCTATTGAAAAGGGGATAGACTCCCTCGCTGATTGGCTGATACCGACATTAGGCCACCCCGACGTCTTTACTTTTTTTGGCTTTGCTAATTCATAAGTACATTTTTTTAATTTACACCGTCAACATCCGGTTGTTTGTTAAGATGATTTTTAGAGGTTTTTTTAAAATTATAAAACTAACCCCTAACCTTAACCCCCCAACCCTAACCCCTAGAAAACAACCGGATGTTGACGGTGTAAATGAAAAAAATAGATGTATCTTATGTATCCAATATTGTCTGTTTATCATCCGGTGAATATTGCAACAATGTAGCCATGTACAGTTCAAAATAATAAAAAAACGGTTACGTAGAAAAATTCTCGTTCTCAACAGTTATTCGCCCATTTCATTCATAATATAAAGAAGGGGGAAGGGGGGAGAAAGAAAAAAGAAGAAGAGTAAAAAAAAAAAAAAAAATAAAAAAAAATAGTATAACCACGCAAAAAAAAACTTAAGCACGTTCATTTCTGATTTTCGTCTGTGAAGATAAAGTTTCTTTGAAATCGATAAGACAAAAAACAACATCTTTTTGTTTTTATTTTTTATACGCATTGTAATTGCCTTCAAATTATTAATATATTATAATATATATATATATATATATATATATATATATATATTATAATATATTAATAATTTTATTATATATATATTATATATATATATATATATATATATATATATATATATACCGGTAATGCTCAGTGAAAGGGAATTTAACTAATGTTCACCGTTAGAGTAAGAAAGGCTCTCTTTGATTTGAGCTCTCTAGTGACCGAAAATGTGCACCTATTTATATAACTGTGGGCAGCCGATGCGTTTAAGGAATCGGACTGAGAAAAAATCAATCGGGTTTCGCTGCTGGCTAGAAGTAGTTGCTAAGTCTAGACACACTGAAAAGACGTGAAACGTCGAAACACGGTGTCTGTGGCTGACTATGTATATATATATATATATATATATATATATATATATATATATATATATATATATATTGAGATATTGCATTGAAAGACACCGATAGATTTATATGAACACACCTAGAATTACAGACAGACAGATAGATAATTTATTGAATTCACGTATCAAAACCGTTTGACATTCAAGATGGAAGAGAAAAAAGACTACTGGAAATGTGACGGGAAAACAATTGGAGAGTAACTGAAAAAGGAACGCCTACAGAAACCTGGCAAAGTGAGGAGGGGTGGTGATTATTGGTTAGCTTCCGGTGATCGCGTTTGAAGATACGGAGGCAGAAGAGCGCGAAATCGCCATCTTGGAGTCGATTCAGCCACCGGAAGTCACTTCTGCCATACTGAGTCGATCATTGACCGACTATCATCATTTTAAAACCGTCTATTTTTTTAATCTTTATTTTTCTATCTTCTTGCCCATCCTTTACCCAGTAAGGTTACAAGCTGCTAGAATTTGTGAAATAACCTTTCTATCTCCCGCTTCTCCCATTTCGGACTGTCAGAACTTTGTTGTTTTATTGTATCATTCATTTTTTTTTGCCCTCCACTAAAAACTATTTATCTTTGTCTCTTTATCGAATATAAATCGTCTAACTTCTATTTGTCTCGTATATATACGGAGACACTCACATATGTATAAACACACACACACACACACACACACACACACACACACACACATATATATATATATATATTATATATATATATA
>CM042157.1:1285867-1314276 GCA_023376005.1 Doryteuthis pealeii
AGCTGTCTCTCTCTCTCTCTCTTTCTTTCTCTCTCTTTCTCTTTCTATCTCATTCTCCCCTCTCTTGTTGTATTGAACACTTTACACAAAACCTGATGGGGTGGCAGCTCTTTATGGTTAAATCTCTCTCTCTTTTTTCTCTCTCCGCCCCCCCCTCTCTCTCTCTCACTCTATATCTCTCTCTCCCTCTCTTTCGTTGTATTCAACACTTTTCCTCAAACCTTATGGGGGTAGCTCTTCATGGATAAAAATCTCTCTCCCTCTCTCTCTCCCTCTCTCTCCCTCCCCTCTCTCTTTTCTCTCTCTCTCCCTCCCCTCTCTCACTCTGTCTCTCGCTCTCCCTCTCTCTCGTTGTATTCAATACTTTTCCTCAAACTTTATGTGGGTGGTAGCTCTTTATGGATAAAATTCTCTCTCTCTCTCCTCTATCTCCCTCCCCTCTCTCTCTCCCTCCCCTCTCTCTCTACCTAGCTCTCTCACTCTCTCTCTCTTGTTGTATTTAACACTTTTCCTCAAACTTTATGTGGGTGGTAGCTCTTTATGGATAAAACTCTTTCTCTATCCCACTCTTTCTCTCCCCCCTCTCCCCCTCTCTCTCTCTGGTTGTATTCAACACTTTTCTTCAAACATCTGAAAGTTTTTACAGATGACAGCGTAAAAACTTTTACACTTATCCATGTATAAAGAAAAGTATTTTGTGTTTGCAACGAGATTGGAATAATGGAAGTGTCGTTTCAAAAGGCATGAAACCACATCTTTTATTCTATGGGTAAATAACAATTCAGATAAAGCATCAAGATCATTTGATTGTGGGTCATGTCAAAGATTGTTCTTAGAATTTAGCACATATGAATTATAGTACCTGCTGTTCTTCAATAACCACTTTGCACTATAAACATGTTCATCTATGTAAGAACATTATTTCGCATCTGAAATTGTCCTCATCTTTATTGTTATCAGTACAGATAACAATAAAGATGAGGACAATAGCCCGAATAATCCAGATAGTACTTATTATCAGATATCATCTAAAATATAATATAAATTAATTCATCCAATAGTCGCCAAAATGCCCATTAAAATTATTTTACCATTTATTTTCTGAAATCCTTGACATTGTACTTACAAATATGCTAACTGCTTTTATATTCATAATAAAGTTTTATTTTTCATGCAGTGTCTTTATTTGTTGTTCCTTTATGTAAGTATTATTTTATATATAGAATCTATTTTTGTTTATATGAATATTTATGGTTTGAAAAATTAAACATATTCAGTTGGGAAAATTTTAATGTTGGGACACGTAATTGTGTCTGAGCTATATTCTTCCACGCGCGTGTTAAAGTTGGTACCGGGAAATAGAGATGTATACAATAAAGTATAAAGTGTCCGTGTTCCTGATTTTACTAGTACAAGCAAAGATGGATGCAAATGTATTACATCCGAAAGGATGAAGAAGATCCGATATAACTCAATCTGAACAGAGATAAGAAGGTAAAAAGATAGAAGGTCATAGCGGGAAGTAATAACACTGTATGTGTGTGTATTTCATTTTTTTTAAATTCAAGTATTTTGTTCAAGGCTTTACATTGCAAAAAAATGTCAAACTATTTACTTTTTTCTAAATATACTGAATTAATACAATCAATTAGATACAATCGTTATGAAACAAATAAGTATAAAAAATACTTAAAAATAAGCATTTTATATTTCTTCCAAAACGCACAAAAATATTTGAACTGTTGATTGTGCCTTTCTTGAAGACATTAGATCATTCTCAAAAAGCCACCGTACTTATTATTGTCTTACTAGAGAAATTGAAATAATTTGAATAACTATGTACTTTAAATATACGCTCCTACATTTGGGGCGCTGGTAGGTGTCGTCTGTGGTGTATTTTGCATGGGTCACTGGGAAGTTTCGGGTCTTTCAGCATTATACTCCTCTCGCCAGGCTGATTCTATCAGAGATGATCAAACTCTGATCCACCCACTAACTTGAGACGCTAACAGACGTTTGGCTTTTATTGTTTTGGACGTGTGTAAAACCCTCTACCAAGCTTCTGATTGGCTGGTGCTAACAACCAGTCAAATGCACGGAACAATTCATTTAAGTGGTGTACGCGGACAATAACACTTGGGAATTTAGTTATAAAAAGCTATTAACAAAACATTTACATGAAAAATGAATAAAAAACAGTTATTGGTTATTTTTTCAATTTATTGCTGAATATACAAGTTATTTATTTTTTTTTTATCTCGAGTTGGCATTAATATGAAATATTCTGCTCAACATAAAAGATAATTAGTAGTGTCAAAAAGAAAATTCGTGGACACAATTTTCCATAATATGGTGGGGGGTTCAGCTCAGTCGGTAGAGTGTCCGGCTAGGAATTGCAAAGTTCCTGGTTCGATACCGGTCCCACCAACTCAGAAATCTGTGCGGTAAAGTGAAGAGCGATGGTAGACGCTGAAATAATTTCCTTGGTCTAGCGCTAGTGAAAAGGGGATATACTCCCTTGCTGTCTGGCTGATAACGACTTTAGGCCACCCCGACGACTTTACTTAGTTTACTTCTATAAGGAATGCTTTGGCATTTAAGTTTGATACGTCATTAAACAAAGAAATCAAACGAAACCAATGCTTGTTTTTTTTGGTATTCATGTGTCTTAAAACTTGAAGTCTTATGATGATATTACAATAAGTAGAAGGAAAACTCAAACGGTCACAGTCATCAAATTATGTGTCGAGAAAGAGTGTCATGAAAGAAACAACCACAGTTATTATAGAAGTGAAAGCGTAAGTCGTGAAAGGGTGTCAATTCTCGAAAAAAGAAAAAAGAGCGAGATATTCTAATCCAGCTCATTAGCTCTGACGCAATTTACGCTTCTCTCCGTTTCTTTTATGTGTGAAAATAAGACCCAAGAATCTGATGAGACGCTGGGGATCAGAGCAGAATTCCAGCACACGCACCAATTCAGACATTTAGCTATTGGCGTTCGGCTGCTTACAATGTCTAGTTTCTTTCATCGATAGCAGCTTCACCCTTCCTGACACGCATCGTTCGGGTTCTGGCAGCTGGAAGCATGTGGAATTACATCGAATGATTAATGAGACCTAGATGGGAAACGTGAGAGAAGGGTGTGGCTAATATAGAGAAACTAATAACATAGAAGATTCAGTAATGGAAACGTCGGTGATGAGTTTTTCGTGTAGCTTCTTGACTAAAAGTTGAACTGGGAAGTAGAAGTGGTTCTCTTTGCTTCTCTGTTCAACTATCTATTAATAATGGAGATTCGCTTCCGGTTTTTGTCTGTAACAAAAATTACGCCACTGCTTATGTCACATTACCCCAAATCGTCATAACAGAATAAATACACTCAACATTTCGTGTGGCGGAAGAAATCTTAAAACCCCCTCACATGTTTCATAATGTGAGGGGGTTTTAAGATTTCTTCTGCCACACGAAATGTTGAGTGTATTTATTCTATGTTATGACGATTTTGGGTAATGTGACGTAAGCACATGTTTCATAATGTGAGGAGGGGGTGAAGACGTGAGTCTTTTTCTCCTCCCTTGAATCGTTTGGTTGGACAAAAACCGGAAGCGAATCTCCATTATTAATAATGGAGATTCGCTTCCGGTTTTTGTCTGTCACAAAAATTACGTCACTGCTTGCGTCACATTACCCAAAATCGTCATAATTTGAACATGCAAGATTAGACAGTCCTCATTGTTTTTTAAAACAAGTTTTAATAAATACATGACTGGTATTATATATCTATACATAGTTTGTTTTATTTTAATACATATTTAAAGTTTACATTTCAAATTGTTTTATTTTTTAATCCTTTAATGAATTTGATGATTTTACTTAGTTAGGGTACAAACTCGCTGACATTGATTTTTTTACTCCCACCCCTCAGGCAATATGTTTCAAAAATCTATTTTTACATCGCCCGGAGGGTGTTCTTTATTTTATACTAGTTATTTTAAAAGAAGAAGATAATTTATTACAAACACATATCTGTTCTTCTGAGTTAACAATCATTATCTACATTGCTAAACTGGCCCTTAGCTCAGTCGGTAGAGCATCCGACTCGGAATCACAAGGTTCCGGGTTCGATACCGGCACTCGTCAACGCAGCATATGAGTAGCACAGGGACATGTGAGGTAAAGTGGGGAGCTGGTGGTAGGTCTGGCGCTCCACCTCAGATGTATAAACAATCTGCCTGGTCTAGCGCTAGTTAAAAGGGGATAGACTCCCTCGCTGTCTGATTGATACCAACTTTTGGCCACTCCGTCGACTTTTACTTTTACTTTTATCTAGATTACTGCTTATGTCAAGACATTTATTTGATCTGCAACAAAATTAGAAAGAATGAAAATACAGAAAATTATTATAAACCCACACACACCAGATTATAATGAAGAAGATTTACAAATCCTTATGTAAATTCGTGTTTTTCTTGACTTTGAGGAGGATGTATCTTCTAAGCTATCAAATTATAATCAGCCTGACAGTGAGGAAGTCTACTCCCTTTTCGCTGGCACTAGACCAGGGAGATTGTTTTGTTGGGGTTCAGCTACTGCCATCGATAAAAATGCCTTCAAACTGCTAAAAATATTTTAAAGAAGGTGTGTTTCAAATGATTACATTTACTAGTCGAAAAAGACTTGGATGGGGGGGGGGTAAAACATCGTTTTCATATCCAATTAACTTTTCGGGAAAAACGTATTCAAACAGCTAGGGAGTTCAATAGTAGCGTGGGTTGGATTTTCAGCAGGCACCGCTTAGCGTTTTTAAGGCAGGAGATCAGGACGCATTTATGTGATATGCACCAACACTCTTTCCCTATTCCTTCTTTTTCTTTCTTATAATGACAGGTGAATATATTGAAAGATTGTAATGTATCCATTTCATCTGCTGGGTATATAATAGAGAGGAGAAGATGGGAGCCTTCCTGGGAGGTTCTATTTAGTCGACTGTGTTGAGAATTTTTGACATATAAGGTATGTGCTAGATACCCGCTTCAACTTATAGACTCGGCAAGAACCATGTGATCTCTCTTGGCCAACCACTGGCAGTACTCTGCTGCTAATGTAATACTTATACCGGCTGTTCTGGTCGCACTACGCACAACTGCTTTGAACCCTCACTGGACGACGGACATAGGATTGTATCACTGGGCCTTTACCAATACGCTGGATAGGACTTATTTGTAAGTTATATTGGACTGCCAACTGAATTAAAACTCGTATGGAAGTTAGGTTAGTCGTTGGAGAAAAGGTATCAAGGTAATCTTCACCATAAATCTGTGAGAATCCTTTTGCGACAAACCTTGCTTTATATTAGCAGGTGCCATTTTGATTATTTTTCAAATCGTAGACCCAACGACTCCTAATGATGTTCTTATTTGTTGGTGCAGGTTTTAATTCAAACTTATCATTTTCAAGGAGTGTTTTATATTTAAAAATATTTAGCATTTACACCCTTAACAGACTGGCCTACTTCTTTTGGATTGATTTCTTTCTCTGCTCGATACGGATTCTGTTATTCTGGTCTCCGGTTGTCACTGCTTATTTCTTTGTTTTTAATGATGAAAGCAAGATTTGATTTATTTTTCAGACGTTTTTATTACCCGAAGCCCAAAAGGGTTTAAACTGCGCAGTGAGAAGATGGCTTACCTGGGAACAAACGACCATATCACATCTGCTCCCTTCAACTAACCGCCATAATCCATCCATTCTCGCGCCTTGCCTCAGCCAATGAAAAATCAACGGCAAGGTCAATAAAAAGCGAACTGGTTGTCAATCACTTCTTATAACAGTTATGATGGTAACTTTCCATTTACCATACGGTTATTTAGATTTCACTACATTTACAGTCATAATTCGTAAGCAACCCACGAATTACGAAGGAAAAAATAGTAAGAATAGAGAAAAAAAGAAAATAAAGTAGAAGCAGAAACATGATAAAGTGTGTGTGTGTGTGTGTGTGTGTGTGTGTGTGTGTGAGAGAGAGAGAGAGAGAGAGAGAGAGAGAGAGAGAGAGAGAGAGAGAGAGAGAGAGAGGTGGGGGAAAGGATCGGTAATCGAAGATGATGAAGAAGAGGCTGAAGATGAAGAGAAAACCAGGCGAGGAAGAGAATGTTATATGATTCATAGGCAGCTTATGAATTATGTACGTACCAGTAGTAAGATATTTTGAATAAGATTCGTTAAGTTAACCCAGTCTTGACCCTTTCAATAGCACGCAACTACAGGCGTGAGATAGTTTAGCTTCAGATGCGACCAGAGAATTCTGGGTGAGCGGATGCATAGGCCGCTCGCTCTGAGGGGCGGTATCCCCCAGGGCAGTTGAAAGATGGGCTGGGTTGTTGAAATAAAGCTTTATAAGATAAACCAACAACAACCAAGTCTTGTTTATTAAGTTATTTAAACAAGAAAGGGCATAATTCACAGACACCCAACCCGCAGAAGAAAGAAGAATCAAGCCGAGAAATCAGCCCTGAAGAGAAATCAACCCGAGAAGTCAGCCATGAGAAGAATATGGTGGCTGACGATTTAGAAGCAGTAGAATTAACGAGTAACAAGTAAAAACTCTCATCCTATCTCTATTACTCTGTCTGTGATATATCCGTGATATTATATATCCGTGATGTGGGTATACAACAGGAAGAAGAAAAAGAGAAATAAAGGGAAAGAAAAAGAGCAACGAAGAAGAAGAAATACAGAAAGGTTACATAATTATTAGATACCTAGTATTTATGTGCAATAGTGTAGAAATCAAAATGGCCGTTATAAGCTGCAGCCCATGGCCTTGAAGGATTTGAATGACAAGCCTTGACCTGTCCTGATCCTTCCTTCCGGTCGATACCGTGAGAATCGGTGAAGACCCTCTTTCGGTTTAGATTAGAAATAGATTTTAGTCAGTCGGTGAGAAACCACGACGGTGGTGAGTCGTGTTATACACGCCCCGACTCGATCTGCGCAGGTAGTCTGGTGGGGGATTTCGAGAATAAAATATGATCAAAGTAAATCGAAGTCTTGTGTTATTATCTAAAAATTAACAATGACACAGGGCTTTTGATAAAGAGAAATTCGAAGTACCCAAGAGAAGTCCAGACGAAGAAGAGATCTAGAAGAAGACGTAAGATAGAAAAGACGCCAGAAGAAGAATAGAAATAAGTAAAGAAAAAGAAGGGTATACAAAAAAAGAGATGAAATTAGGACAAAGAAAAAGAACAAGTAAATGAAAGAAGATTGAAATAAAAACATCGAAAAATAAAACGAGAAATATAGAAGGATGAAGATAAAGAAGAGGAAAAAAGAAAAAGTTGAAATATAATAAGAAATGAAAAGAAAGATGGAGAGAAAGAGAAAAGATCAACGGAAAAAGAAAAGGTAGAATGGGAATAAAAGAAGCTGAAGAAATTATGAAAGCAAGGAAAAATATTATTATAAGTGAAAATCAATTCCATATAAGGAAGGTAGACATCGACAATTTTGAAGTAGGGGGAATGAAAGGAGAGAATCAAAAAGTATCGGTAAACATTCATTATTTCAAGTCGAATTGGAAATTGTTTCTCTTGTTTGGGATTTTGTTGACAAGAGAAAGAAGAAACGGACGGCGAAAAAACAAAAACAATATTATTCTTGCTTGATAAACGATAGCGTTGAATTAATCTATTATTTTTCATCATCATCATCAATCATCATCATCATCATCATCATTCTTGTGTTTTTAATATAAGTTGATATCTTAATCGGGCTTAAGTATATGTTGTCTTTAGAATAAATCGGGAAAAATATTTTGTCTTGCAACAAAGGGGAAGAATATTGTTATAAAATTATAATATTATAAAATATGATAAAATGAAATAAGAATAGAAATAAAAAAATTAAAGTGTATCAAAAGCATTTTCGTTTTTAAAGCAACTAAAAGTTTATGGGAATCCACCCGGGAGTGAAAAGGGGATAGACCCCCTCGCTGATTGGCTGATACCGACATTAGGCCGCCCCGATGATTGTTGTATTTCTGTTTGTCCATATGTTGCAGTTGATGTTATTGACTGCTGTTAGCTGATGGTCTTTCACTGGAGTCTGAGTGACAGCAAGTCTCTTCAGGTCTCCTGGACTCTTTTGAGTATTCTGGCAGATTGCAGCAGTGCAGTGTGCTGAATGGTTTCAATCCTTCCTCTAATTTCCAGATTTTCCAAACCCTTTTGGGACCGTTCCAAGTGCACCAACTACAATTGGTATCACTTTGACTTTCATATTCCATAGCTTTTTTAGTTCTCTGGCAAGGTCCGAGTATTTGTCCATTTTTTCATTTTCCTTTAGCTTCACCCTGTGATCTGCTGGAACTGCAAAATCCACCAATTGACAAGTTCTTTTTTTTTTGTTTATCAATACTAGGTCTGGTTTTCTTGCTGGGATAAGGTGATCCGTTTTTATTTCATTATTATTATTATTATTATTATTATTATTATTATTATTATTATTATTATTATTATTATTATTATTATCACTTTCAGCAGATTTCCGCAGATTTTCGGCTAAGTTGGTAGTGATAGTATAAATTTTTACTTGGGTTTGTTTATTCACTTGTCTTCAAAATATTTTTTAAACATTCAATTAGTTGTTTCCATGGACGAATGGATCATGTTGCATATGCGCTGTGAATGCCACGGTCATACAGTTAGCAAACATACCCAATAGCGTCTCAGAGTATTCCCACAAGAAAGTGTATGTTCATGCATGCGATTCAAAGTATTCTCTAATTCAATGAGATTGTACATCAGTGTCACCCATCAAGCCACCCTTGAATTATTCAGAATGGCTGAACAGTTCTGGCCAGGACTCGTAAACACATATTTGAATTATATGAAAAAGAGTTTAGTTTCTTTCAGATTATTTTTCTATGTATGTATGTATGTATGTATGTATGTATCTATATATCTATCTATCTATTTATATCAGACTGTTCAGCTCCATGTACGAGGTATGTCAGAAAAGTTACAGTATGTCAGAAAAACTTCGATTTGAGGGGCATCGTCCATTACGAGTTCTTGCCACAGAGCCTGACAATCTACCAGCATGTCTATAAAGAGATACTGCGGCGTTTGTTTTGTTCAGTGCACGAGAAGAGTTGAAAGATGTTTGTAGGACAACACCTGGGTGCTTCGCCATAACAAGGCACCTGTCCACACTGTCCTGAGTATCTGAGAGTTCCTGGTCCAAAAGAACATCACTGTGCTGGAACAACCTCCCTACTCACCAGACTGGCTCCATGTGATTTTTTCCTTCCTCAAGCTCAAGGGAACCCGTTTTGACGATGTACACGACATCAAAAAGGCTGTGACGACAGAGCTAAGGAAAATCCCGGAAGAATCATTCCAGGAGTGCATGCAAGCATGGCAGAGAACGATGTGAAAGTGTATTAGACTCCATGGGAGTTTAGTTTAACTTGTAGTTTGTACTTTAGTTTTGAAATAAATTTTTCCGACGACAATCCCGGAACTTTTCTGACATACCTCGTACTTACTGTACGAATATAGATTCAAGTGAGAGAGTAATATAGAAAGGTGAAAATAACAAAAATAGAAATCCAGGTAGACACGAGTAGAATGGAACATTAAGTCGCACTTACGGAGCATCCAGCGAACATCGAACTTGCTATTCATTAGTAACGGGTCTGTGTGACTAGCTTGCTAACCATTACACCACGATGGGACGCCCAAGATAGAAATTGAGGTATGCATATATATTGAAAAAAGAATGAGAAGCATATATTAAATATTAACAGAGAGACTGATAGCCCCAAAGAATAAAAATTGTACATGGCAAAGACAAGGAAATATTGCAAGAGGCCTTTTACTGGAATTTGCAATATAGGCGGCGGACGAGTAGTGATCATGGTTGCAGTCGTCAGCTTTGCGATGTGGTCATTTAATAATGAAATCTGGTCAGCCATCTGCCAGTGACTCAGTCTTGGAATTTTTCTGACATATCTTAGACATGAAATCAACATCGCTAGTAACTATCAGTTTCTCGCCTTTGTAATTTTCAAACTAAGTGATTTATCTACGTTCGTATTTTTCATTATATACTGTTGTGTAGTGAATCATAGTAAGAACCTTCTCATGATGTACTACACAGTCTTCCCATCTTGCCCTCAAAACATAACCATCCTTTCTATGGCGTACAACACAACACTATACAATGAAAAATACGAACGTAAGTAAATCAATTGTTTTGACAATCGCGTAGGCGTGAAATTGACAGTTATCAAGCACCATTGAATTTATATCTGTTTGAATTTCACATAGCACTAATACCCTTGGGAAATGTATGAATCCAACTATACTCCTTCCAGCTATGGGTAAATAGTAGGGCAGACTGGGCTCTTCAACCTTGGTTAGGCAACCTGTCTAGGAGAAGGAAAACTCTGAATTCAATCCTGTTAAACTCCGCTTAAGAAATTGACCTTGTGACGCATCCTGTTCGTGTGGGGGTTGGTAAATATTACTGTTTCCTATTTTTCCTCTGATTTGAGTGTCAATTGTGGCTCTTGGGGTTTTCCATGACATATCCGAGGGATATATGTGTATCTCAAACATCTATAAATATATAATGTATGTCCGGGGAAAATTAGAAAATAAAACAATTAACGACAAAGTAAATATATATACACATTAAATATCACCAGGGCTTGGGTTTCGAGTAAAATAATAAAGATTTCATTTATATTCGTGAAGATAATTAAAAAATAAAATTCAAATGATAACAGCATGGAATATTTTAGATAGTAGACATTAATATTTCTTTTCAGAATAGCTGGATCAATGCAAGGTCTATTTTTTTACATAGGGATTTAAGTGGGGCATCCCACGAGGATTCAATTCCCGATTCAGTAATAATGGATCTGCGGGACTAGGTTTAAAAAATCCCCCTCTACCCAGGCGACGCCGGGTAGCCGCTGCTAGTTTAGAATAAAGGATACAATCTTGGGAAAACATGTGAGTAGACGACTAATTTAACAGCGAAAGGGTTAAAATTATTTACCTTATTTACTTTATTTACTCTTACTTCCCATTTGTCCTTCAAACACCCATCGTTTTTATTGTAGTCATTTTATTCTTTATTTTCTATTTTCTCCATTGTTTTGCTTTTCAATTTTCTCTACACGGCTTTTTTCTCACCTCATCTTTAGTTTTCTAATCAATTATCCCCCCTTCTTTTGCGTCGTCTTTCCCCGTCTTCTTCGCATTTGTACAAGTCAATTTTATTATCAGCTGCTTCTTCGTTCCTTTACAGATGTCTTTACGCAGAAGCAACCTCATATCTGTTTGTCTTAATGTAAAACTTATCTTTCCACCCGAACCAAAGCTGCCATCTTTGTTAGTCTACCTATTGTAAACGACCGTTTCTTGATAGAGCTGTTTACATTCGCTGCGAGGAATGGCACGAGATATTTAATGTCATGTTTTTACGCATGCCTTCCTTTCAACGAGGTGGACCCAGTTAGAGCGAAGTGTGCGCGCATATATTTCGTGCTTTGCCGATCTACTGAAATGAATATGCGTAAAACACACATTTTCTGCTCTCGGATATGAAATGAATGTTTTTATTATCACACATCATATTTTACACTCAGTTTTAACAATATTCTACTCCTTTTACAGTTGATTTGTATGCTAGCGTCCTTCAGAATGAAAATCGATAATTGTTTTAAAAACTTGCAAATATATGCACCCTCCGGGTGCAAGCATTTAAGTTTTTAATGTAATAAAATATTATATTAAATTAGAAAGGATAATGAAACTAAATAAGAATCAGATAAAAAGAGTTTAAACAGAGAGGTATGATAGAAGAATTGAACAACTGAACGCTTCCATCACTTCTGTCTTTCATTGCGAAATTTTCCTAATTTAACTATTTTAAAATAGGAAGTAAAAAAAAAATACAGTTATTTCTTCTTGTTAATGCATTTCTTTTGAGATTTATCCTCTCATATTCATTAAAATAAAACCAAACTATTAGAAATCAATAATCAAATTTTAATATCAATATGCAAATTAGCTTCTCGTTCACACTGTAAACCGCTATTTTGTTGTATATATAAATACGATTGCATATTATTAGTATGTAGATATGGTCAACAGTATTAATAATGTAAAAACAATTTATTAATAATTGAGGTTTAAATAAAATAAAATCATAGAGAATGTAACGTTAATAACTAAAGGAATTGTGATTTGAGTAGTTCCCTTTCTTAGAAATCTCACGAAATGATTTTAATGTATAATTCTCCGGCAGTATTTACCTTTTTAAAAAGAATTCATTCGCTGCTAAATCACCTTTCCCTAATCACAATTATCTTCCTAGACCTCAATGTGTAACTACATCCTAAATTCTAAATTATACATGTAAAAATATTTATTGCTCCAAGACGTTATTTGTACAAAGTAATGTTAAAAGTATATCTAATAGTCATTCGCATATAAGTATGGAAGAAGTCTTTCAAAATGGAGATGACTCTTCTTTGATATATATATATATATATATATATATATATATATATATATATATATACGCAAACCTCAGTATTTGGTTAGAGTTGCAGGAAATGGACTTGACCATTGTTCAAATCTTGGAGAGGCTGTTTACATTTTCGATTTTGTCGGTTTGCACTGTGGATCCAAAATAGTAACCTTTCTTGTTTTTTAATTGTGTTGTCATTATTTTGAAAATAAAATCAATCGAGATTTAAAATCAAAAACTCTACATGAACATAAATCGTCTTCAACACTACATAGTTGACGATCGCTCTTGGTTAATCAGCTAAATGTTTTACTGGTTAGTCTTGATAATTTAGATCAAGAAAATAGTTCATAATCACTCGTGGGCTAATAATCAAAATTTTACTGGTTATTCTATAATAAGTGGTGGGCTAATAACCTGTTGATAACTTCGATATGATCACTCAGATAAAATCAGACCTGAATTCGCCTGGGAGACTATTTTGTAAAGCCTATTTCTACGAGAAGAGAAATGAATATGTAGAGAAGGCTAAACAGCTAAAGTACAAGGTAAAGAAAGGGATGATGAAGAAGAAAAATATGCGAATAAAGTTTTAAAAAAAGAAAGTGAGAATGACATCTGTGTAAGAGAGATAGGGGAGAATTTTTGAAGAGGTAAAGGGAATTATCTGTTATGTATAAAATCCGTTGCTAACAGGATATTAAAATCAAAGATAGCTAAATGAATTTGATTTTCTTTTCAGTGAGAGGCCGTTGGAGTTTCAACGTCACCTTAGTAAATGACGATATAAAATTTTATGGCCTCGCTTTGAAGTTGAACTTCAAAGAGAAGCAAGGGAAGCGCTAATTTTTGTTCAGCACACATTGCGTTATGACGATCCGCTGAACTGCATTTTGAGCAAGTCTGCTCTTGAAAAACTGATGAAAAAGCAATTTTTGCGAAGGCGGAGAAATACTGAAAGAGATACCGAAAAGCTTTGGGGTTTGTAAAGATGGATGTCACTACTAATGGCAATTTCCATGGCAAGGGTTTGGGATAGGGGGAACCTTTTCATTTAGACTTTCTCTCGTTACTCCTACACAGAATTATGAATTAGCAAATATTTTAAGCTCTTAATAAAAATAGAGACGGATAATGAAAAGGAGAGACGGAGGTAGTGAATGAACGGGAAATAACTGAGAAAGGAGATACAATTAAAAGTATGATGGAGAGGGTGGCTAGAGAGAGAGAAAGAGAGAGAGAGAGAGAGACGGAGAGAGAGGCAGAGAGAGAGAGAGAGAGAGAGAGAGAGAGAAAGAGAGAGAGGGAGAGAGAGGGAGGGATAGAGAAGAGAGGGGGATGATAATAACAGAAATATTAAAAGCGGATTCATTGAGCATATCCTCATTTAGTTTCGGTGTCGTCGTATAGTGAGAAAAAAGCGAAAGAGTTCAATATTATAATGTTAGTATTTATCGAGACTAAATCTCTGGTATGTCTATAAGGAAAATGACTTATTAATTCACAGGAATTTTTGCACACACACACACACACACACACACACACACACATATATATATATATATATATATATATATATATATATTAGGGTGGGTTAAAAAATCATGGTCTGACACACACTTATTAACTGAATTTTAATTTGAAAATTTTCCCAACTAATATCCAATCTATGTGATTAATATTCATCATAATTAAAGTGCATCGCAATAAAGGAGATTATTTTGAAAAATAGAAATGTAAATTAAAAACCGTTTACACAATTAGACTCGGACTTTAAGTGCCTTAGTATACAACGTCTGTGAAACAATATCGAGATTTTTTTGTACTTTTTGACACACTTTGTATTCTGAAAAAATAATGTTCCATTCATTCTTCATTTCTGTCAAGGTATCTACAAAAAAGCTTATGTGTACTCTCAAACACACACACACACACACACACACACACACACACACACACACATATATATATATATATATATACACACACACACACACACACATATATATATATATATATATATATATATATATATATATATATATATATATATATATATAATATTAAATAATCTTTATAGTCTTTAAAAATAACGTATGTTTTGATGCTAAAACTTAACTCATCGACAACGCTAATCAAAAGATGAAAACATTCATCACGATAATCACAAATGAAACCTTCTCAGTGGAAACAAGTTGGAAATATAATTGCATCAATGCATGAAATTTGTAAGGAGGTTAGATAAGTGGCTACTTTCATTTGATGCTTTTATTCCTTTCTGTATAATTGTTATCTAAACAGATATAAAAGACAGTTTGTGTGAATCTGTATGTCCGGAGGAAACTTCGAAAAATAAAACAATTAACGACAAAGTAAATACATATACACATATATATATACACATTAAATATCACCAGGGCTTGGTTTTTGAGCAAAAATAATAGAGATTTGATTTATATTCGTGAAGATAATTAAAACATGAAATTTAAATGATAACAGCATGAATTT
The DNA here is from genome assembly GCA_023376005.1 of Doryteuthis pealeii. Classification (NCBI taxonomy): domain Eukaryota; kingdom Metazoa; phylum Mollusca; class Cephalopoda; order Myopsida; family Loliginidae; genus Doryteuthis; species Doryteuthis pealeii. Next base: position 1,300,925 of record CM042157.1, read on the forward strand.
TTTTTTTCATTTAATATTTCAGATAGTAGACATTAACATTTCTTTTCAGATTAGCTGGATCGATGCAAGATCTATTTTTTTAACATAGGGATTAAAATAGGGCATCCCACGACGATTCACCTCACGATTCAGTAATAATGGATCTGTGGGACTAACCTAGAATAATCCCCTTCTACCCAGGCGACGCCGGGTAGCCACTGCTAATCTATACATATATAAAAGACAGTTTGTGTGTATGAATGTATGTCGAGAGGAAACTACTTAAATGAAACAATAAATGACAAAGTAAATATATAGATGCATTCACTCTCACTGAAGCTTTGTTTTTGTGCAAAAATAATGAAGATTTTATTTATAGTTAAGAAAATATTTAAACATTAAAATTTGTATAGTAACAGAAGGTAATTGAAATATAATATTGATTGAATTAATTGCCTCATTTATATTGTATTGTTTTAATTGTAAATTATTGAATAAAAATTTCTTAATATATTGTTATATATTTACTTGGGAATTCTATGGGGCATCCAGTGAGGATCCACCTTGTACATATATAAAAGGAAGTTGTGTGTATATATGTCCGGAGGAAACTATGAAAATAAAACAATTACGAAGTATATATATATATATATATATATATATATATATATATATATTATATATATATATATATATACATTAAATATCACCAGGGCTTGCTTTTTGTACAAAAATAATGCGTTCGTGATTAAAGCAAACAAATTATGGAAGACAAGTCACTGGATCTGCATAACCTTTTTTTATCCCACTCCCTTTACCCAGGCAAAGCCGGGTAGCCGTTTCTAGTTTCTAGAGTTAGTCTCTCCGTCTCTCTGTTTCTTCTTTTCTGTTTCTCTGTCTCTCTGTTTCTTCTAGAGTTAGTCTCTCCGTCTCTCTGTTTCTTCTTTTCTGTTTCTCTGTCTCTCTGTTTCTTCTAGAGTTAGTCTCTCCGTCTCTCTGTTTCTTCTTTCTGTTTCTCTGTCTCTCTGTTTCTTCTCACAGTAACGTACGTATATGTTGTTAACCTAGAAAAGTAATGACATCAGAATACAAATAAATTTTAAAACAGTATTATAGTTTGGGTAACTCTCCGCTGAGAAACACAAAATCCTATCATTCACGTCGAAGGTAATTTGTCATATATCACCTACATTATTGGAGACAAGATACATTGCTTTATGAAAACAGTATTTTCCGATAGCAGTGACATCTGTCAGTAGAACAAGTTGTACAAGAATTGTTTTCGGTAAATTTAGATTTTCTCATTGATAAGAATTAGACAGTACAATCACTGTACTGTCTATTGAGAAACAAAACACAAAAATAAGAGTATGAGCTTAATCCTCAGAGGAATGTTTTCACTATAAGTAAAAAGATCTCAATCCAACAGTGTTCTTGTGCTCCCGGTATATACCGTAGGTTCCGTGAAAATAAATAACAGCCACTGTTTGGCTCAGTCGGTAGAATGTTGAACTAAGAACTACAAGGTTTCGGGTTCGATATTGGCCCTCGTCAACTCAGCGTATGAGTAGCACAGGGATCAGTGAGGTAAAATGAGGAGCTGATGAGAGGTAAGGCGCTCCACCTCATATGCCAGAAACAATCTCCTTGGTCTAGCGCTATTGAAAAGGGGATAGACTCTTTCGTTGTCTAGCTGATAACGACTTTAGGCCACCCCGATGACTTGACTTTACTTACTTACTATTGGAACGCTCTTTGTCATAATGTATATGGTGTGTATTTTACTTTATCGGATACTAACTGGTTGCCACTATCATTTACATGTAGAGAGATTCACTAGTAGATAGAATAACTGGTAAATAGATTAACTTTTCGGTTATGGGTTATATTAGACAATTTAGGAGTTATTATTATCGGAACACCCAGCGTAAGAAAAAGCATCGTGATGTTTGGTTGGTGTTATTTATTGTTTTATTTTTAAACTAAATGAAAATGTTAAATCTATATCATGGAATATCTTAGGAATTTGATTGATGTCTGTTTACTCTATTCACAGCCTCTACCCCTCTCTCTCTTTTCTATCTCTCCCTCCATCCATTCCTCCGTCTCTCTCTCTCTTTCTTTCTCCCTCTCTCTCTGTCTATGTCTCTGTCTGTCTGTCTGTCTGTCTCTCTCTATATATATATATATCTTATTATAATGGAGATTGTGAGTTTGTCTGTCTGTAACCGAAACTATATTACTATACAAGTCATAATTCCTTTAGTTATTTACATCATGTTCTCCATTATTTATTTTTATTTAAACCTCAATTATTAATAAAATGTTTTACAATACTTACACTGTTGACCATATCTACATTCTAATAACATGCAATTGTATTTATATATACAACAAAATAGAGGTTTACAGTATGAATGGGAAGGCTAATTTGCATATTGATCTTAAAAAAATGATTTTAATAAATATATGCTTAGTATTATTGATTTCTAATTGTTTGGTTTTATCTTATTGAATATGAGCAAAAATCTCTTCAATAAATCTTAAAAGAAATCCCTTAACAATAAGAAATAACTGTAATATTATTCTTTACTTCCTATTTTAACTAAACAGTTTAATTAGGAAAAATTTACCAATGAAAGACGGGAGTAACGGAAAATGATGGAAGAGTTAGTTTCAAAGTTGTTCTATTTTTCAATCATACCCCCTCTGTTCAAAATCTTTTTATCTACATTCTTATTCGGTTTCATTAGCCTTTCTAATTTAATACCATATTTTATTATAAAATTTGACTAAAATACTTGCACCCGGAGGGTGCATATATTTACTAGTATATATAATATATAATAAATTAAATATATAAAGGTTTTACATATCTATTTATTAGGTGACAAAGGAACATTCATGACCATTTTGGTTCATGCGATGCAATCATCAGGTGAAGATGTTTCAAATGCAATGTTTTAAATGTCCATAAACACTCTCATACATTAAAATTACCACCACACAGATACGCACATCACTTTATCCAATCATACACATCCTATGTTTATTGAATTTTCTGAATTTAAAAGAAAATCTTTTCGATTTTCCTTGCATTTGAAACATCTTCACCTGATGATTGCATCGCATGAAACCAATATGGTCGTGAATGTTCCTTTGTCACCTCATAAATAGATATGTAAAACCTTTATATATTCATCTTATTATATTATATAACAGCTCTATTTTATATTGAGCACTCTACCAATAATACTGCCTTTGGTAAACCATTCCAGCAAAGCTGAAATAGTGACCATCCCACACTATATATATATATATATATATATATATATATATTATATATATATATATATTTATATATATATATATATATATATATTATATATATATATATCCAATTGCCGCTTTAACGTTTCTGTGCAGTGGCATTCTAAATAATCCAAAAGTGCTCATATATTAAAAACGTAGAGTAGTAATAATATTATTAGTTGAGGAAAAAGTTAATGGTCTACCATGGTTTCAATCCAAATGATTTCATCAGGACCCTACCCTACGCTTAACTAAGTCGATATAATTCCTTAAGAGTTTAACTAAGGAATTATATCGACTTAGTTCAGGTGGTTAGGGTAGGGTCTTGTTGAAATCCTTTGGTTTGAAACCATGGTAGACCCTTAACTTTTTTTTCTACTAATATTATATATATATATATATATATACACACACACACACACACACACACATATATATATATATATATATATATATATATATATATATAAAGGTATTACATATCTATTTATTTGATGGCAATAGAACAGTCACAACCTTAGGTTTCATACATGTGTAACACCACCGGGCGGGCTGCGAGGCCCTTTTCACACTTCTGCAACTCTCTTGCATTCACTGCATCCTTGCTGCACTGCTTCTTCTGGCCGTGATTCTCGTGTCGTCTGCTAGCTATTTCTAGGACCTGTACACGTTGCAGACACATACTCAAACACCTCACAGGGGCCCTCCGCCATGGGGTGCACAAACGAACAAGTGTCACAAGGAGAAAGAGAGAATAAACAACAAGACAAAATCAGTCAGGTGAACTTCAAACAAATGGCAGAGATGAGGTATATAGTACGTTTCCATTCACACAGTTACTCTCATCAGCTTCTAATTCGTTCTATGTCTGCACCCCCCCCCCCGTTCCTTTTGGAGACCTCTGCTAAAGTTGGTTTCTAGTGGACAACTAACATCTTAACTTCTTCAGAATGCTTTCTATAATATAACCGCATGAAAAAATCCCTAAATAAATAACAACACAAAAAATGTAAATACGTACAATGGACGCGATTTCCTAAACTCTAGGCATAAAATCACTTGACTGGTTGACATGCTATTAAAATCATTCATTAATTGATTAATTGAAACAAAATAATTTAGAATAAATAATTAAATAAATAAATAAATAATAATAATAATAATAATAATAATAATAATAATAATAATAATGAAATCAGAGGAAGAATCAAAACCAGCTAAAATACCCAGAAGAGTTCTGGAGACCTGTTGATACTTGCTGCCACTCAACTTCCAGTGAATAACCATCTATGGTGGGTGTGAAAAACTCTCAGCGAGTGAAATAATAATAATAATAATAATAATAATAATAATAATAGTTAGTGCTCTTTGAACAGTCCCCACCCCCAAATTTATATTTGGCTTCCCAGATATAACTGCTCTCTCCGCTGTCCCAAGACTAACTGACTAACTTTTCAAATTTCCCAGAATCCCCCAAATCTCCTATCAATTCTCGTACGAAATCTCATCCTCCGAGATTTGTGTCAAAAACCCGGGTGTTTTGAAAAGTCCTTTGTCCTTAATCTAGGTCGCATTTTTATAACCAGTCTAAACTATAGTTGACCCTCAAATTGGTCAAAACCCAGTCTTCTCGTCTCCTAAGAAGAGATTATCAACTTTTATATCTATCCTCATCCTTTTATTAATTTTATGACTTTGTTGCCTATTGCCACCCACAAACAATATGCCTACTTACACATACACACATATGCATACCCACACACACATGTATGTATACATACGCACATATGTATCTATCTATCTATCTATACATATATATATTCACACATTATCTACCCAAATACACACATATATACTTATCTTATATATATATAACTAGCTCCTACGTATCTATATATCTATTGTACTGTTGGACTTATTATATATTTTAAACTTACTTATGTATCCAATAACTAAGTGTGCATTTATATGCACACACACATTCTTGCACCCACCGTTGTATTATGCATGCAAAATCGCATGCATCCATCAGGTGACGTTGATCCGAATATATATATATATATATATATATATATATATATATAATATATATATATATATATATATCTCACTTGATGAAACTGTCTTTTTTCCAGATGAAAATTTCAGAAGTCTTGTAGATTTTGTCAGATTGAGATTCCAGTTAAATTCATCGTGCAATAAATCTTTTCGTCGGTAAATGCAAAGTTTGATAAATTCACAGTCAGTAAATTAATCGCAGGTAGATTCATCGCATCAGATTAATTGCTCATAATATATGGTTTCCCTCATCGTAACCCTTTAGCTCTTTTTATCAAATTCTTAAAAGCAATGATTCAATTCATAAACTCTGTCGGCTGCGGCTTTAGAATACACCGATTGAACCTCTGCAGATGAGTAAAACCCCACCCAATGGGGCCAACTGTTGGCCGCGGTTGGCGACCCGTGATGCTTAAGGACGGAATCCTGGTGAATAAGCAGTCTATGATATTGCTTAGACCCTTAGACTGGCGGTCGGAGAGGCCTCCCCCGATCAATCGGCTGGTCATGTCAAACCCTAGCACCTATATGAATTCCCCAACCCTATTGCCCTTATGGCAAGTCCCGGTCCTTTTTATCATATATGTACTAGAGGACTCTGACTGAGGGTCTTCATATCCTGGGAATTACGTTAAACTCTATCTGATGGAGCACCTCTTCATCACCATTGATTCCTGGTCTACTATGAGAGATAAAATCTGCAAACAACGATCATTGTTTTATGCTGGCGGTGAACGTCAATTAAAATCGCTCCTAGAGAGCTCTACCGGGTTTTGGGAGCATATAACAACCAAAAATGATATCTACTCTAAAGTTGGACATTACATTCATTCCAGCGAGATATTTCCGAATTTGTTTATATCTATTTATCCCACTCTATTCCAGATTGATCGATCTCTCATTCTCAGCATATTTTAATGCATTAATCGATATGAGTCCATTCATATCTTTCTAAATCAACTCCTACCTAGAGGGTCCAACGCTGAAATGTCCCCCTTTTCGACCAAGAAGGAAATGCTGAGTTGGTGAGAGCTGGTATCGAACCTGGAAACTTGTGGCTCTTAGGTGGAGGCTCTATATACCGGATACACCTGATCGGGTAAAAGTTATTTTGCAGGCCCTAAATTGATTGATCATTAATAAATAATTAATAATATATTGATTTATCCCATGTTCTTATTGCTAGAAGTTTGGTTGGAAGTGCGGTGGTATAATGGTTAAAGTCGTAGGAAATGGACTCGTCGACCCAAATTCAAATCCTGGACCAAGCTACAGTTCACAAGGTATGGATCCAACTTCTCTCCATAGTGCTATCGGTAAATAATAGGGCAGACTGGGCTCTTTAACTTTGGTTAGGCAACCAGTCTAGGAGAAAGAAAACTCTGAATTCAAATCTGTTTAACTCTTGGGGTGGTCACTATTAGAATAGGCTCAGTCCTAATTAGTGATCTATTTCACTATTTAAAAAAAAATATCTTTTAATAGCAGTAGAATTATTCGTTTCTACAAAATGAAGTTCTATTTGAACAAATTGCAAATGGCTGTTGGAGAAGATTGTTCTTGTAATAATCTGGATAATATGTATCTTTTTATTTTATTTTTTTTTACTTATTATTATGTCAGTCTCTTGTATTTCACTTTAGAGTTATCTTCAACTCAACGCCTTATTTTTGCCTTTGCTCTGTGACAGATTTCCGTCTTTAGTCGTTTTCGTGAAATATTTTGCCCATTACACAAAACAAACACTTTTCTGCCTTCCTGTTGTTTAAAAGGAATAATTTCCTCTTCGTCTTTGAGATGTTGACTTGGACAACAAAGTGGATAACGCTAGTGTGAAGGTTTCAGAGTGCTTCAGTCATCAGAAATCCTGCTGCTCTGGAGTCTTTATATCTTTTATATTCGTTTCATATGTAATATATTTTTTCCTTCTATTATTCAAAATGCTTTTTCTTTCTTTCTTTCTTTTATCTATCTTTCTTTCTTTCTTTTTTCTTTCTTTCTATGTTGAATTTACTTTCTTTATTTTCTTTCCTATATTCATTCGTCCTTCCTTTACTATTTCATTCATTCACTTATTTATTTATTAATTCGATTTTTTTCGTTCATTCTTCATTCTTCCTTTCTTTCTTTCTTATTTTCTTTCCTTTCTTTCTTTCTTTGTACATTATTTTGCTCTTTCTCTTTCTTTTCTTTTTCTGTTATTTCCAAGTTCTTTCTTATTTTCCTTTACTTTCCTTTCTATCTTTCTTTCTTTCTTTCTTTCTTTATCTTCTTTTTCTTTCTCTTTGTTTACATTATTTTCTTTCTTCTTTTTTTTCTTTATGTACATTCCTTTTTTCATTCATTTTTCCCTCCTTTCATTCCTTTGTTACACAATCGCTTCCTTTCTTTTCTCTCTTTTCTTGTTCCCTTTGTTTACATTCTTTCTTCTTTCTTTCCTTTTGTCAATTCTTTCTTTCTTTCTCTTCATTCATGCACTTCCAATCAATTTTTCTGAAATTAAACAAATACTCACATCAGATTTTCCTTTTGTAATATTATACCTGTTTTATAAAAATGCCCATATGTTATTTATCGAAGTGAAAATACACTATTTATCTTTTCAACATTTTTCAAGGTTTATCAGTTTGAATACGGATCTCTCCAATCTTCATACCAAACCTCTCAGAACAAATTCTTACATTTTCAACGATACCAATTTAGAATTACCTATTTGCATTTATGCCAATGCTGATTGGTCACCGGATAGGACTCTAATTATTCCGATGAAAGACATAAATGAATAAATAAATAGAATAAAAGAAAAAAAGAGAGAGAGAAAGAAAGAAAGAAAAAAAAAAACTATGTAGAGAATAGAAAAAGAAGTAACGAAAGAAGGAAATAATGCCTTAGTAGTGTAAGAAAGAAGAGAAGAGAAAGAAGAAGAAGAAAGAAGAAGAAAGAAGAAGAGAAGAAGAAGAAGAAGAAGAAGAAGAAGAAGAAAGAAACATGATTTATTTTTCCACACATTACAAAATTTTAAACAATGTCACATGAAACAAAAGTAATGTTGTTTATTGTAGTAATGTGTGGAGGTGATCACTATTTAGACTGAGCCTATTCTAGTAGTGAAACACCTCAGTTGTTTTTGATAGTTTTATTTTTACATAATTTTAAAGTTGATTAATAGTTTTCTTATATGTATTAAACAATTTATATTTTGATAAAAATAAATTTGAAAAGAGAAATAATAAAATACAATAGAGTAAGGTAAAAGAAAGGAAGTAGAATAGGCCCAGAGAAAAGAAGAAGAAAAAAAGAAAATACAAAGAAGAAAAGAAATTCTAAATTAATTAATAAAAGAAGGAAGAATAATAAAGTAAAAGAAAAAAACTAAGACAGAAATAGGTTAAAACGAAAGGAAGAATAAGTGTGATACACCAAGGAGGTGAAACAAATATATATATTACCAACCCCTCCGCACAGAACTGTATGTGACACAAGGTCAATTTCTAAGCGGAGTTCAACAGGTTTGAATTCAGAGATGTTACTTCTCCTAGACGCGGTTGTCTAACCAAGGTTAAATAGCCAGTCTGTCCTACTATTTACCCATAGCTGGAGGGAGAGTAGGATTCATACCTTTCCCAAGGGTATTAGCGTTAGTGAAATGCAACGTCCAGGATTTGAACTCGGGGTCGAAGTGTCCATTTCCTATGACTTTAACCTATCACACCACCGTGCTTCCTAGCGAGGTGAACAATTAAATGTCATACACAAAAGGAAGAATTTAGGAAAAAGAAAACGAAAATATCAAATACAAAAATAATCCTTTGAAATAATAACCAAAATTACTTGGAGAAGCTTTCGTTGTACCACGGGTCCTTTGTAACTCTGCGAGTTGTTTGAAAATTCTAACGGGGGAATGGCTTTCTTTCATAAATTACCCTTTACAGGAATATTCTCCACTTTATATTATTATAGTTTTTGTTTAGTTTGTTTTTGTTTTACGGCATATAACCTCAGTGGGTCATTTAATGCCGAAAAGTTTGAAATAAATCAATTCTTAATGGATATTACAATTTTTAATATAACACATTACTATTTAAACCCATAGATGGGACCCAACAGGTACTACACACTCGGGTCAGAGTAATCAGAGGCAATGGTGATGAAGGGGTCCCACATTCCCCAAACCTCCAGAACTGGAACCTCACCATCAGATAGAGTTTACGTCTTCCAGGACATGAAGACACGCAGCCACCCCTTTTAGCACCATATGATAAAAAGGGATCGGATGTACCACCTGCAGAGGTTGCCAGTCGGGATATTCTACCCCGCATCCGACACGGACAGTATGCTTAATTTAATAGAAGCATCAGAAGCAATCTATTCAATTGTTTATATTTAGGAAAACACTCACAAAATATATGGAATGCTATAATTTATTTTTTTAAAAAACCTTTTTCATGGTATGGTGAACGCTGTTATATCAGGCGATATCTTAAAAAGAGAGTTTATGACACAGTCCTATCCTATCGAATACGATAATTTTAAAGGGCATGCAAAATTGAATGTAAATTACATTGAACGTCCTCCAACTTACAAAAACAACACACATGATGAAGGTGTAGGACACATCTACTGAAACTAATAAAAACAAAAAGAAACAGGAAATAAGTACAAATAATTCATGAAAATACCGATAATGCTCAGAAAGTCAGACAGATAACGGAGGACTGGACCGGAGTGCACCGGTTCGAAACCCTGTATGCATATGCAAATTAAACAAGATATGTTACTGCCGATAGTTTGTGAATAAGGAATATTGAAGATAAAAAGGTGAGAAGAGATATGCAGTGATTACAAAAGTATGATGCTGTTGCTGTTGATGAAGAGTGTGATGATAACGATACGGTGAGTGCTGGATATCGTGATTATGGGCTGAATGGAAGAGATTGTGATTAATTTAGTGATAAACTGTGGATAGATCCCCAGATTGGTCAACTCACTCCTATTAAAAAGATCACGTAAGTTGAAAGTAATTATTCATGCGACGTTATTAAAGTCTTTCACTGCCCCACGATGAATTAAACGGTAGAAAATGATGGTGATGAAAACAACCTTTGAATAATAATAAATTTATATAACGCAATTTCTTAATATTTACAAATCAAACGTTGAAAATCTATTGTTACAAAGATGTTAAATTGTGTTTTAATGTCGGTTTCATCACCATCATTTCATCGTTTATCTTCTTCATCGTGGGGCAGTGAGAGACATTTATAATAACTCGCATGAATAAATTTATTTCCTTTAGTGATCTTTAATAGATCTGAAGTTTGACACCAGACAATCCGTGGATCATCCACATTTTAATCACGACATAATAATAACCACATCTCTTCCATTCAGCATAATCACGATTATCAGCATCAACAGTATGTTATCATCCACAGCCCTTCTTCATCAGCAACAGCATCACTACTTTTAATTTTCCACTGCATATCTCTCATCACCTTTTTTAAACTTTCAACAATATTTCTATTCACAAAAACTAATTATTCGGAGTAAACATCTTTGTTTATTCTGCATATGCTACAGGGTTTCGAACCGGTGCCTCTCCACAGTCCTCCTAAGCGGTATCTGGACTTCTGAAGGCTTAATGTGTATTTCAGTTTGAATTATTTGTACTTTGATATCCTGTTCTTTTATTGTTTTTTTATTAGTTTCAGTAGATTTTGTGTCCTACAACCTTCATCATGTGTAAGTTTGAGGACGTTCAATTAATTAATTCATAATTTGCATGCCCTCTCAAAATTTATTATTCGTATTCGAATAGGATGGACTGTGTCTAAACTCCTCTTTTTAAGATTAATCCCGCTGATATAAACAGCGTTCACCCCCATACCATGAAAACGTTTTTTAAAAAAACAAATTTAGCTTCATATTTTTGTGAGAGTGTTTTTCCCCTAAAATATAACAATTGAAGATTGCTTCTGATGCTTCTATTTTAATTTAACACATACTGTCCTGTCGGATGGGGCCGTTAGAAAATATTTTCCGGGACTGCAAACCTCTGGCAGTAGAGTGGTAAAATCCGACCATTTTTAATTTCATATGAGTGCTAAAGGAATAAGCCGGTTGCTGGGGTCTTTCAGGGTTCCTGGGATCGAGTTAAACTTCTATCTGAATGGTGAGGTTCCAGTTCTGGAGGTTTGGGGAATGTGGCTTACCCCTTCATTCATCATTGCCTGAATACTCTACCCAGAGTGGTTAGTACCTGTTGGGTCCCATCTAGGTTTTAAATAAAAAATGTATTTATAAAAAAATGATATTATCCATTAGATTAATTTATTTCAAAACTTTGTCGCATTAATGAACCACTGAGGTTATATGCCGTAAAACAAAACAAAACTAACAAAAACTATAATAAATATAAAAGTGGAAGATATTTTTCCTGTAAAGTGGTAATTTATAAGAAAGGCCATCCCTTAGAATTCAAACAACATCGCAGAGGGTTTACAAAAGGACCCTGGTACAGAACGAAAAGCTTCTCCAAGTAATTTTTGGTTTATATTCAAAAGGAATTATTTTTTGTATTTGAATTTTTTCGTTTTCTTTTTCCCCTAAATTCTTTCCCTTTTGTGTAGACAATTATATTGTTTTTCATCACCTCGCTAGAAGCACGTGGTGTATGGTTTAAAAAGTCATGGAAATGGCACACGTCGACCCGAGTTCAAATCCTGGACTTCATTTCACTTAAAACCGCTAATACCTTGAAGGTATGAAAATCCTAATCTCCCCCACCTATGGGTAAAATAGTAGTACAGACTGGGGCTATTTAACCTTGTTAGACAACGCCGGTCTAGGAGAAGAGTAACATTCTGAATTCAAACACTGTTGAACTCCGCTTAGGAAATTGGAACCTTGGTGTCACCATACAGTTCGTTGCGGAGGGTTGGTTAAATTATTTATATGTTTCACCTCTGGTGTATCCACACTTATTCTTCCTTTTCGTTTAACCTATTTCTGTCTTAGTTTTTTCTCTTACTTTATTATTTCCTTTCCTTCTTTTTATTAATTAATTTAGAATTTTCTTTTTTCTCTTCTTTGTAAATTTTTTTTCTTTTTTCTTCTTTCTTTTTCTCTGGTCCTATCTTACTTCTCCTTTCTTTTACCTTACTCTATTGTATTTTTTTAATTTATTTCTCTTCAATATTATCAATATAAATGTTAATACATAAAGAAAACTATAAATCAACTTTTTAAAATTATGTAAAAATAAACATTCAACACTGAGGTGTTCACTACTAAATAGGCTCAGTCCTTTTAAATAGTGATCACCTCCACACATTACTACAATAAACAACAATTACTTTTGTTTTTCATGTGACATTGTTTAAATTTTGTAATGTGTGAAAATAAAATCATGTCTTCTTTTCTCTTTCTTCTTTCTTCTTCTTCTTTCTCTTCTTCTCTTCTTCTTCTTCTTTCCTTCTTCTTCTTCTCTTCCTTCTTTCTTACATACTAAGGCATATTTCTTTCTTTCGTTACTTCTTTTTCCATTTTCCCTTAACAATAGTTTCTTTCTTCTTTTTCTTTCCCTTTCCCCTCTCTCTCTTTCCTTTTCTTTTTATTTTATTTTATTATTTCATTTATGTTCATTGGTTAATAAATTAGAGTCCTATCCGGTGACCAATCAGCTTGGATAATGCAAATAGGGTATTTCTAAATTGGTTATCGTTGAAAATGTATAAAGAATTTGTCTGAGAGTTTTTGGTATGAAAGATTGGAGAGGCATCCGATTCAAAACTGATAACCCTGAAAAATGTTGAAAGTAAATAGGTATTTGCACTTCATAATAACATTGGGGCATTTTTATATAAAACAGGAATAAAAAATTTACAAAAAGAAAATCGATGTAGTATTTGTTTAATTTTCAGAAATTGATTGAGTCGATGAAAATGAGAGAAAAGAAAGAAGTATGTAAACAAAGGAAAGAAAGCAAAGAAAGAAATGTAAAC
>CM042157.1:1314286-1319286 GCA_023376005.1 Doryteuthis pealeii
TCTCTAAGTTTGATCACTATCTATTCTATCTATCTATCTATCTGTAGTCTGTTCTGTCTATCTATCTATCGACTAATAGGTATTATGATCTTATAGTTGTAAATAAGATATAACAGTATATTTTCCATTCCTTCTCATATGTGTGATGGGCTGTGCGTGAATGTGTTGTGAGTCTGTATCTTGTTTTAGCGGAGATATTAATATTAGTAGTTGGGCATTTGCGGAGTCACTGCCTCCTTATCCTGCGTTGCTATAGATAGTTATTCATTACCATTATTTAAGTTTGTACATGTATTATATAGATAGTACTTAGATAGTATCTGTGCCATGAAGGAGCAAGTAGGACACGAAAACAATCTCTGTACGCTCAACGTTATATCGAGAATATAATTGTGAGAGTCGAAGGCTAAGTGTAATTCTGACGAGAGAGGCAATGCGAGCCTTGGCACCCTCGAATCGAGGGAGTGAGGAGAGAAAAAATTGTAATTTTCATATAGTGCGAATCTGACTTAGTAAGAATGTCACACGAGTCTTGATCATATCATATCTAAGTCGTATTATACTAATGACGAGGGTAGTAATCTATCCATTAGCACCATAGGGTTATACATTAAGAACTTATCATTAGACTAGGTTCTCTACATACCCAATACTAACCCCATGCTCGCATTATACTCCTCGTTCTTCTCGATCTCCCTCTCCCTCTCTTCTCTCTCTATATAGATATATTATATATATATATAATTACATCTATCTATCTACTAATCTATCTTTACTTTATCTATTATCTATCTAATATATATATATTATATATATGATAATAATATGATGTGAGTATAATAGTACAGGTGACTGCGAAATCCCATATAATAAATATCTATATATGTACATATATTTGTTTAAATGTATGTGGTGCAGCATCTTGTCGAGTTGTTGACATGGCGATGTATAATGCGCTTGCTGCGTGTGTGTGTGTGTGTTGGTGTGTGTGTGTTGCGTGTGTAAAAGTAGATTTCATCACCATTTCTCCTGTGGCGTTCAATATAACATTTCAAACGATGATGGTGTTTAGATTTTCACACTACATAATGTGGATATTCAGTAAGCAATAAATATTACATATCTTCCTCTCTCTCTCTCTCTTTCGTCTCATATCTCTCTCTCTTTCTCTCTCTCTCTGCTCTCTGTCTCCTGTTCTCTCTCTCTCTCTCTCTATATATATATATATATATATATATATTATATAGACAAAGAAAATCAATAAAAAATTTATATTCGGTTTTTCATATAAAACTTCCTTCGCCCCATAACATTATTTAAACAACCATACTAAATAAATTACCCACACATCCGATTCGCAATCTTTTGTTTACATTTTAATCTAACGAAAAAACAACTTCCTGGTGAGAAAATTCAAAAACATAAACAAGCGTCCCTCATAACATAACATCTTATTCAAGTGAAACACACGTGTTAATCGGCTGCAATTATCCCCGGTATCCATCGATTAATTCAAGTGGATTTAACCTGAAGATCCTTATGGTGAAACTCGAGTAGGTTTCTATCTCTAATCATTTCTTTAATATAATAATAATTAATAATAATAATAATAATATATATATATATATATATATATAATATATATATATATATATATATATAGACACCCGTCTTTAGTGAGCGTTGTTTGAAAAGTGTTGAATAGGGGGGAATTGAAAACATGCAAAGCGATCATGTATATAAAAAGTAGATTCGGTCAAAGGTTGATGTTTATGTGTGCACGTCTTTACATATACTAGCAAATATATGCACCCTCCGGGTGCAAGTTATTAAGTTTTAATGTAATAAAATATCATATTAAATTAGAAAGGCTAATGAAACTAAATAAGAATACAGATAAAAAGATTTTGAAACAGAGGGAGTATAGTAAAAGATTTGAAACAGAGGGAGTATAATAAAAAATGGAAACAAACTGAAACTTATCTCTTCCATCACTCCGTCTTTCATTGCGTTATTATTCTATTTTAAGTATTTAGTTAAAATAGGAAGTAAAAATAAAATACAGTTATTTTATCTTGTTAATGGATTTCATTTAAGATTCATGTGAAGAGATTGTTTGCTTATATTCATTAAAATAAAACCAAAACAGGTTAAAAATCAATAATACTAAGCACAGTATTTATTAAATTTGATTTTTTAAAATTTAATGATGCAAATTAGCCTTCCCGTTCACACTGTAAACCTGCTATTTTGTTGTATATATAATATAATTGCATGTTGTCTGTTGTAGACATAGTTAACAGGTATTAATTAATGTAAACAATTTATTAATAATTGAGGTATAGATAAAAATAAAATCATGGAGAATTGATGTCAATAACTAAGAGAATTATGGACTTGAGTAGGAATATAGTTTTCGGTTACAGACAGAAAAAACAACACAATCTCCATTATAATAAGATCTATATATATGGGGGTGATGGGTGCGATGTTTATGAAAATGCCGATTGATATGTTTTTGGCCTGTTGGAGGCGAGTGGTCTAATGGTTAGGGTGGGAGTAGTAGGTTAATGGACTCGCTCGACCTGAGTTCAATTCCTGCGACGAAGTGTTTGCATTTTCAACTATGACGCTAAATACCCCTTGAAAAAGACAAGAGTATGAATCCATTTCTCCTTCCAGCTATGGCTTAAATAGCTGGGCCAACTGGTGCGTAACCATTCTTGGCAGAATGAAAATTCTGAATTCAAACTACTAACTCCACTTAAAAATTGACCTTTAGTGCCGCATCGTTGCTCTTGCGGAGGGGTGCTATATATATAATATTATATATATAATACTATAGTATATATATATTAATATATATATAATAAATATAGTAGGTCATTACATATTCTATTTATTTGATAGCAATAGAACAGTCACAACCTTAGGTTTCATACATGCAAATCGCATTGCATTCATCAAGTGACGTTGATTCGAATATAAGGAAAAATCGAAAAATCGAAAAATTCAAGTTTTTACGGGCATAAGATGTTTATGATTGATGAAGTGTATGCGTATGTATTTTAATGTATTCTGGGATTGCGTTAATGTGTGTATGGACAGTGCCAAAGGATGTATATACAAATCGGTGGCGTGTCCACACACATTCATATTGATTACTGTGATTGGCAACGACTAGAACAATACTGTGAAGTGGTGAGCTGTTGTAGTCGATAATGCATTATGTGGCGCGGTGCGGTGGGTTATTTTGTGTGGATCAGGATGTTGACATTGTAATAGATTGGGGTTACTGTCAATGGTTTGGTGGGGGTGTCGTGCGGGGCGATACAAGCAAGGATGTTAAATAATTCTAATATGTAGGTTTCACAATAATTTATATACGGTGGGCTGGGTTTGGCTGGGTATGGCGTTGATATTATAATATATACTATATATAATATATATAATTATATAGGATGAGGATAAACCTAAAATGATGTCTACAAAATATTTATAATCCACAGAAATGTTCATTGTTTGATTGAATCTTTGACATCCATTTTTAAAGTTTGGAGCATTTATCTAAGCTTTTTATATTAAGACAGTCCTTTTGGGGTCGATACATTTTTTGTAGGCAATGTGGCAGGGTTATTGGTGTGCTCCACTGTCATACTATCTCGCAGCCATAGTCTTTGAGAAAGCGTTGAAGCCTGGTCATCATTACAATCTCTGTACAACCACATGCGGGCGTTTTTGAAAATTCATTGTACAAGCTCACCATACCTTCCCGCTAATAGGTGGTGAAATTCAAATCGGATTTAATACCTTTTGTGTTCAAAAAACGGAAGTAATGAATTGCATATTTAGTGATAGCGATCAATCGGGAGCTGCATCAGAAATGCCTTTCAATCCAACGATTGAACGTGGCAGCCATGTGCACGTAGGGACAGGCACAGATACATGCATTATAAATACTCAGCAAATATAGATGCACCCCCGGTGCACGTATTTAAGTTTTAATGTTTTTTAATTAGAAAGTCTTAATAAGAATGCAGCATGAAAAAGATATTGTAACAGAGTGAGGAGGTATAATGAAAAATAGAAATGAAACTCACTCTTCCATCACTCCGTCTTTCATTGCTGAATTTTGACTTATTAAACTAGTTAGTTAAATTAGGAAGATAAAGAAAATAAAAAAATACATTATTTTTTCTTGTTAATGGATTTTTAAGATTATTGAGAGATTTTTGCTTATATTCATTAAAATAAAACCAAAAATTAGAAATCAATAATACTAAGATATTTAATAAAATCACATTTTTACTATCAATATGCAAATTAGCCTTCCCCGTTCACACTGCAAACCGCTATTTTTTGTATATATAAATACAATTGCATATTATTAGTATGTAGATATGGTCAACAGTCTAATAAAAAAGTGAAGCAATTTTATAATAATTGAGGTTTAAATATAAAAAATCATGGAAGAATGTGATGTAAATAACTAATGTTAATTGTGACTCGATTAGTAATATAGTTTCGGTTACAGACGAGGAAAAACACACAATCTCCATTATAATTAAGAACATTGTTGGGAATAGCCGCACGAACATTTTCCCTGCGTCTGCATCACTTTGGAGTCATTACGTTTGGGATTACCCTCGTACACACACGCACACCACTCACAACACATATATGTATATATATTTTGTGTGTGTATGTGTGTGTGAGAGTAAATGTGCGGCGCATGCGTGTGTTGTGTGTTTCTACCTAAAATTTAATTACAATTTGTAGCATCCTTTCTGAACGTTAAACCTATGATATATTCATTCATAAATGTTTTTGATGGACGAAACTAATTGTTTGGGATACGTAATGTTTATGGTCAAATTAGCGGAACATTTGGTAAGGATCTTGTTGATTGCAGTTATTCCATTTATTATGCTTAAATCTACAAAACATAAACATCAAAATAGAAATATCATTCCTTTACAAAATGTTTTTCCAAATCTATG
>CM042157.1:1324286-1341786 GCA_023376005.1 Doryteuthis pealeii
GAAGAAGAAGAAGAAGAAGAAGAAGAGCATCTTCTTCTCATCATTAATTTTTCCTCGTAACCATAATCTTATCCCTTATGGCAAGCCCCAACCCCTTTTTATCATATGGGTGCTAGAAGGCGGTGGCTGCGTGTCTACATGTCCTGGGAATGACGTTAAACTCTATCTGATGGTGAGGTTCCAGTTCTGGAGGTTTGGGGAATGTGGTGTACCCCTTCATCACCATTGCCCCCTGATATACTCTGACCCGGAGTGGTAGTACCTGTTAGGGTCCCATCTATGGGTTAAATAGAAAAATGTATTTATAAAAAAATTGTATTATCCATTAAGAATTGATTTATTTCAAAACTTTATCGGCATTAAATGACCCACTGAGGTTGATATGCCGTAAAACAAAACAAACCAAACCAAACCATAATCTTGTTCTTGTTCTTGTTCTTGTTCTTCTAAGTCTCATCATTAATTTTTCCTCGTAACCATAATGTCTTCTTCTTCTTCTTCTTCTTCTTCTTCTTCTTCTTTCTTCTTCTTCTTCTTCTTCTTCTCTATAAGAAAAATTCGGGAAAATATAGAAGATGTAAAATTAAAAAAAATAGAAACAAGAAAAAGAAAGAAAATACAAAAGATGGTCGATAAAACAGAGAATAAAGAAGAATAAAAGTTGATCAATTGTTCCTTGTTTTCAAAAACACTTTGCATAATTATCGTGAATGTTGTTTAGTCTTCTGTTTATTTATTTATTTATTCTTTCTATTGTTGACTTTATTCAAGACATGCATTCAGTATTCATAGCGTTTCCTTGACTCTTTCCACCAACAGTCTTTTTTTTTTCTTCTTTTTAATGCGAACCTCTTTTATTCACTTTCAATGCTTGTTTACTTTTTGTTGTGAGTGTCGAAGCAAAGTCAGAATCCATAAGATTAAATGCCATCACGCCTTGACAATCAAACCTAGGTGGAGATTTTTGCTTAGTCATCTACGATAAAAAGCGAAAAAATGTTTTTAAAAAGTTAAAACAAAGTGAGAAGTTGATGATGATTTAAAATGTAAAATCTTTTTTTTCTCTTTTGAGTACAACTTAATGAAACTAGAAAGACATCCTTAATGGACCCATTAAACAAATGATCACGTGATTCAAATGCTCAGTGAAATGATGTCCACTAAATGGCATACATTTTTTGTTCACCAAAAATGAGCAAGGCTGTTTGTGAAGTGTTTAGAATTGGTGTAATTTTGTACACACACAGACGCGCGCGCACGCACACACATACATATATATATATATAATATCCATCTATATATAGATATACGTACAAATACACACACACACACATATATATATACATATATATATATATATATATATATATATGTGTGTGTGTGTGTGTAGTATATTAAGAAAATTGAAAAAACACAGGTTTAAATAAGTTGATTGGTAAGTTTATTAAGACACATATATATATATATATATATATATATATATATATATATATATTATATATATATATATATATATATATCAGGAATCATAAAACTTAAAGATTTAGATTATTAACATTATATACTATTTAATCTAGGTTCCCTGAAATACACTATAATACTAGTAATGTAAATTACACGTTATTTTTTCCTGGTATTAAGAGCACACATTGAGCTCTTCAAATTACTACATTTGAAAAACTACTACGTCATAACGAAGATTTCCTCACTTGATAATTGGATTATATATATATATATATTATATATATATATATATATAATATATATGGTATTTGTGGAAAAGGTGACTTACCGGTGATAATGGTTACAATGGTTAGTTGATGCAAGTTTCACAATGATAAGACAGCGATATAACAAATAGAAAGTGCTCAATACGTGAGGAGAGCAAATTTATTATAATAATGGTACACAGTAATAACCTACTCGAGTTTCACCATGAGGATCTTTAGGGTTAAATCCACTGGATTAATCAAGATATTGATTAATTACAGCCGATTGCACGTGTGTATTTTTTTGGGGGGGGGATGGCGGTTGCGATTTTTTTGCAATGACGGTTGGTTATAACGATAACCAACCGTCGTCATGGTTGCGATAACCAACCGTCATCGCAAAAAAATACACACGTGCAATCGACTGCAATTAATCAATATTTGATTAATCCAGTGGATTTAACCCTGAAGATCCTTATGGTGAAACTCGAGTAGGTTATTACTGTGAAACATTGTTATAATATATATATATATATATATTATATATATATAATATATATATAATATGTATGTGTGTTTGTGTGTATGAATGAGATAAATCATGATTATAGTAGCCTGAAAAACAATTGTTTGCTAAAGTTTATCTGTATTTTCACCGATTAATATCAAGTGCCTTGACAGAAATTATTATTATTCTCTGCATTTTGCGGATTGTTATCCTCATCCTGGTTTCTATACTCACAACCTTTCGGTCGCTGTACTCTCTGGCCTTCTTCGGGTGCCTTTTGTCGTACTCGGTAACCTTCCGGGAATTCGGAACATAACCCTTTATTTGAATGACGATGGTAGACTGTTTAATTTAGGAAGGATTATCTCGTATCAGCAATTTTATCATCCATGTGATAATCAGGTAAGATATTTGACTTGACGTCTTAACACTCTCAGTCATGAATCCACATATATTTGGGACTTGTACATTTCATGTCTTACTTGTCTGGTGTGTTTTTCTAACAGCAAGTATGTTAGTATACACATAAATAAATAAATGTGTTTATGATTGTGCGTTCATGTTAACTTACAGTTCAATATGTAAATGAAATATTTAGACCTATTCAATCATATATTTATGTATAAGATATCATTGTTTATTAACTATCCACACATTTATAAAATTTGAATACTGCAATATAATCATTATAAGTACACTAAATGGATTTATTAGACATGTATATATGGAGACAAGAAATGGGTACATGCCATTCCCAATGGGCATTGGCGCAAAGTGAAAGACAAACAGCCTCGTTCAAATTTTCTCTCGTCGAGTTCATTTTCTCCGCCGATAAATATTACGTCGCACCCACCTAATAGTTGGGCAAGTTTGACATTCAGAAACATCAGATTCTTTAAGTATTTAGGAAAGAACTTTGTTCCAAGTCGTTTTACAGATATTTAAAAAAAAAATTTTTTTTAAATTAAAAAAACCCAAACAAACAAACATAAAAATAGGTAAATACCTACATATATAAATTAGTATTAATTCGGATGGCCGAGTCCATTTCCTACGGAGATAACCATTAAACAATGAGCGCCTCCACTAATCTAAAATATATGGGTATCATTATAGTATGCAGCCTACCTTTTGAATGTGGCCTACGAAATCATGTCCCTCTTATAGTATGTGGCCTAGCATAAAAAGCATATTATAAGGTTATAATAATAACTGCTAAACCTAACCCTAACTCTAACCCTAACCCTATTTCAGAATTTTAGAATATTTTAGAATTAAATAGATCTCTGATTCATGTAAATTATGGATAAATTCTTTTTTTAATCATTCTTAATTCCTATATACAGCTTATAACTGAATTGCATTTCTTCAAATTAAATATATGTGAAAAATATTAGTTTCAATAAATTGCCTACTACTTATATCTATAAATATACTCTTACTGAGGTAGGACACATTCAAACCGGGTAGGTCACATACTATAAAAGAATAAAAAAGGTAGGCCACATATTATAACGGCACCAATATATGTTATATACAAATAAATATTTTCTATATAAATATACATTCACACGCATACACATACATACACACATACAATGTAGTTTACACACACACACACATATATATATATATATATATATATATATATATATGTATGTGTGTGTGTGTTTGTGTATGTGATTGTATGAATGTGTTTTTACATTGACGCTAATATATGTAAATACATTGACCTTTAAGACCTGTTTTTCAGTCAGGATAATATCAATAATAATCTATGAAATATTGCTTTGTGTTTTGAAGATATTTCACAAATTTTATAGATATAATTAAATTATCGATGATAATAAATGTCACTTGGTTGGAAATTACAGTAAATCAAAATAAAAAATACAATGCTCACCCGAGTTATGTATGTATTCTTTACATATATATATATATATATATATATTATATATATATATATATATATATATATATACTTCCCTCTCAAAAATCCATGCAAACAAGGAGTGAAAGACGCAGCTTCTAAATATTCACAGGAGAATGAAAAAGTAATGTTCGTCTTGAACATCAGACAAGAAGGAATTTAATGGCTTTTATGATGACCTTAAAAGGGTTTGTTGGGCCCACAAGAGAATTGATGATCACTTGTTGCATTTTTTTTGTATGTAAGCCATGCTGGAGCTCACCACTTAAACTTATAGACTCATCGTGATGACGTAGATTTTAACCACAGCCAATCCACAGCTCGAATACGTGGTTAGTTAACTATTCAATCGTCGATATGGACTGCCGGTTATTTGCACGTTATTCGACATTGGCGAACGGATCTACAACCAAAGAATAATACCCCAACACTAAAAGACACCAAAGAACAACCAAAGGATCATACCCAACACTAAGGGACGACAGTAATATGACGCTGCTCAGGAGACTACAGGACATTCCAATGCCATCTAAAAAAGTATGGAATATTCCTACAGACTTCGAATGTGCCTCTATCACACATCTTTGGAAAAGACTCGCGGAATATCTTCCTTCTTTGTATTTCAGGGAAAAACTTGGAAAGAGTTATTATTAACTAAGAGTATTTACGGGGTTTCGTTGGAGCCCTTATACTCCGGTAGTGGTAGTTATTGTTCGGACGAAAGAAGGAAACAACACGAATATAAATGCAGACACATGTATTATCAAAAAGTACAGAATTGTTGCAAATTTTAATGGCATTTGCTACAGACTTATCTGAGAGGTGCAATAAAAAGTTCTTGGTGAACTGCGCTAGAAGGTGTTCTACTCGCTGGTTTTGAATGTTGTTAAGACGCTTCCTCATGTCTGTTCTCGTTCCTCAGCCTTCAGATAAGTATGCTGTCGAAACAACCTTCAGTGGTAGGCTGGTTAAGGGCAAGGTGATGTGAGCGCTTATATTAGCGTCTCTCCTCGATAACTGCTCCCTGATAGGTGAAGAAATTTGGTTTTGGCGCCAACATCGTATTGGCGATTCGCCCTCTAGCGGCAGGGGAAGATAATTCTCTATCAGATTTCCGATATAACTGGATCATAAAGAATCAGAAGTAGAATGTCATTTTCAATAATAGACATGATATCTTTTTGAATGTTGAAAAAGGTCCGTAAAAATATCAAGAACTATCCCTGATTTTTTGTTAAGATTCGTGTGGCTATTTTCGGGCTAAAGCTGTAACCAGCTTTATAGTAGAGATCCCTTGTGGCATAAGGTTTGATCCTTTCTTGAAGTAGAAAGATGTATCAGTTTTAATTCTTGTCCGCTTTAATCCGTTGTATCAGAGTTCATCCTGTCTTGAAATAGAGAGTTCTATTATCTTCGTCTCTTGGTCTGTCTTTCCAGTTAGTAATTCTCGGACAATTTATCAACACCTTTGATTGAACGATTCACCCACCGTTTTTTTAACACAATATTCTCTAATATTTTTGTTCGTACCAAATCTTTGAGACCGTTTTTAATAAACTCGGCATTCCTTGTAAAATCTTCAACGTCATTTAGTTTTATTAGGAAATAAAAGCTTCTATTCTGCCAGATTACAATTATTCTAGAATAAACTGTGGCCTCCCATTCTTATGTTGCGTTACGATCTCCTTTCGGAATGGGAAGATAACGTGTCAACGCTTGTTACATTATGGCATTCATCTCCGAATGGGATGATAATGTGTTGATAGTAGAAATATTTGTATACTTATCTCTTGGGCCAGTCCTACATTAGAGAGGCCGGAATCCTGGTTGCTGAGTCGATGCTGGAGTAGGCTGACAATTCCTTGATGTCTGCTGTATGGAAACCAACTTACCTTCTCTAGCCCAGCAATAATGAATCGGCTTGTGTAGTTATATTTACGAGAAGCGCTAGATCATATGCGTAATCTGCATCTGTAATATCTATTTCACAATGACTGTTGTGTTATGCTCTCCTTTCGGCCTGGAGAGATGACGTGTCAACATGTGTTACGTTATGGCTCGAATGGAATGATTATGTGTTGATATAGAAATTATTTAATTGTATACACTAGAACAAAATAAAAAACGCCTTCCGGGCGATGTAAAAATAGATTTTTGAAACATATTGCCTGAAGGGTGGGGGTAAAAATTCAATGTCAGCGAGTTTGTACCCTAAGTAAGTAAAATCTAGATGTTTCCAATGTCATAAATGTATCATAACCCGGTTCTTTTGCTTTATATCCCGTTTCTGTTTTGATATTGATGCAGATGTACAATTTCAATGACTTAATAGTTGTGCTCTCTTTAATCATCAACGATTCAAAGTTAAAATCCACATCAAAATAAGCATAATAGGTGACCTTTAATTCGCAGAAGAGACAGTACTCATTGCTACATCAATAGACGAAGTACAGGTACTCGTCAATCATTTTCGTCAATTGTTTGCGTACTTATAATATACGTATATATTCTTTTTTTTATTTTTAATTAATTTTTTTTTGTAATTTGTAATATTACACATATTGTTGAAGTAAATTAATATTTTTTTAAATTTGAATATTATTAGGAATTTTTTAAAACTTTAAGGAGCTCTCTTTTCGTTAGTTAAACTACTTAGTGAGCACCACCTCATACTGATTTTCATAAATGTAATTACATTACTTTTTCTTGTAATATTTTTAATGAATGTAATACTAATTCTTATGGATGTAAAAAAAAGTAAAGTAAAGTCGTCGGGGCGGCCTAAAGTCGGTATCAGCCAGTCAGCGAGGGAGTCTATCCGCTTTTCAAGGAGATTGTTTTAGCATCTGAGATGGAGCACCACACCTACCATCAGCTCATTACTTTACCGCACAGATCCCTGTGCTACTCATACGCTGAGTTGGCGGGGACCGGTATCGAACTAGGAACCTTGTGATTTCTAGCCGAACGCTCTACCGACTGAGCTAAATATTCATGGTTGTAATTCTGTCTCTTCGTATTAATATGTTAGCGAAATAAAGAAAAAAGAAAAAAGAAGAAGAATAAAGAACAATATCAAAATCATTTTTAATTCAGACTTTTCTTAACGAAAAAGGAAAATTTTTCGAAATTACTATTACAGTAATCAAAATTTCTACGTGACATTCAAGCAGGAATTTTTAAATGGCACGTGGACTACTAAGTCGTAAATTAGATAATTTGGTATAAATGACATGACACGTATACATGTGATGTATTATAAACGCTGGAACATTAGAACCATCTTGATTCCTTAGTGGGCTTACCTACCCACCAAAAAAGACCTGAAGGTACGGTCGCTTATCTGACACACAAACGCGAAACATACTATTTCCTAATCTCATTTTTTTTCAGGAACACCGAAAATAGTAGGATTGGGGTACTTACCACTCGTATAAATCCCCACATGGGTTAAAAGGGGCTCCTTAGCTTTGGTCGGCAACCCATTAAAGTCAAGGGGTCCGACACACAACCTGTTGCCTTTCAAAAAGGCTATAGGAGTAAACCCGGAAACAAATCAGGAGCCGGAGTCCCTAAGTGGTGAGATGCTGGAATCCACTATTACCCATCAACTCCTGCGACACTACCGTTGCCAAACCGCATTGGTACCTCACCTTTCCTTTGGATCACAGTGGCAGTGTGAAGAGGGGGGATTTGCTGCACGGGCAACAGCTTATCCTCCATATGAACCCGCTTAGGCTATGTAGTTCAAATTTCAGTTCAATTTTAAAAGAATTGACACTACTCCATCGTCTCTCGTAGACGGATGGCTGCAACCAACCAACCAAGACGTGTAAAACATCACTAACCGGTCGTTGTTTTAAAAAGGTGAATTGATATGTTTGTTTTTACGAGGTAATAGAAAATCATAAAATATTTGGATTACAGATTTATACTTTATGGTCTTCATGTATCGATACTTAACGATACAGACGTAATTTAAAAATATATCGATTTTCAATTATATAGCAATTTCTGTACTTAAAAAAATTTAAATAAAATGGCATAGAAATTTTTTACTTTTTTCTTTGTCGGGTAAAATTTTTAGCTCAAAATAAAAGCATTGCATCGGCATGGGTAATTGAAAAAATGATGGTAAATCTTTTCTAGACAAGATAGTAAAGATATCTTTTAAACATTTGTTTTGCTCTCTTTCTGATAAACGTTATTAAACATAAAGATCATTAGATTAATATCTATTCATGGAAAAATAATTTTACGCTTTTATAAACACACTCAACATATACAAAATCTATCTATCTATCTATTATCTATCTCTCTCTCTCTCTCTCTCTCTCTCTCTCTCTCTCTCTCTCTCTCTCTCTATATATATATATATATATATATATATATATATATAATATATATATTTGTCAGCGTACTCTTCTTAGAGTAACTGTCTCATATCAACTTTGGAAGTGAAGGTCAAACGTAACAAACGAGTATGTCAGTCTTGGATACTTAACTTTGATGAACTAAATACGGTAATAATTTCTAAGAAGAGTAACACTGACAAAAGCCTAATTAGTATGACTAGGATACAAGATGAGTGCCCGTTATGTTGTGTATTCACGTTCAGTAATGGCAAATACCTATCACCATTGGTCGGAGAAGGGTAAAATTAACAGCTATCAAGATATCAGGTGGCCAACAGATTGATATAAGTAAATGGGATCTTCTCAAAAAAGTTAGAGTCAACAGAAGGGTTACATTGAAAAAAGTTCACAATATTCCAAAAAATGTATGTGTTGTGCTACTGTCCCTAAGAGTAAAGTTGAACAAATATGACACATATACTCATAGAAAGCGCGTGGTGTAATGGTTAAAGTCATGGGAAATGAACTCGTCGCCCCGAGTTCAAATCCTGGACGTGGTAATTGCATTTCACTTTGCGCTTGGGAAAGGTATTAATTCTACTCTCCCTCCAGCTATGGGTAAATAGTAGGGCAGACTGGGCTCTTTAACCTTGGTTAGTCAACCGGTCTAGGAGAAGGAAAACTCTGAATTCAAACCTGTTAAACTCCGCTTAAGAAATTGACCTTGTGTCACATCCTGCTCGTGCAAATATATATACTCATATAAAACCTTGTGTCACATCCTGCTCGGTAAATATATATATACTCATATAAAACACGCTTACCCGCACTTATAAGGAAGACAAATTGGCGGAGTGTTCTATTGTCGGTATCAGCCGAACAGCGAGAGAGACTATCTTCTTTTTGCTAGCGCTAGACCAGGGAGTTATTTTTTTGCTGAGGTGGAGCGCCACACCTACACTCAGCTCCCCACTTTACCGCCAAAGATCAGATTAACAAAATCTGTGCTACTCATGGGTTGAGTTGGCGAGGACCGGTATCGAACCCGGAACCTTTCGAT
Source organism: Doryteuthis pealeii (assembly GCA_023376005.1). Taxonomy (NCBI): domain Eukaryota; kingdom Metazoa; phylum Mollusca; class Cephalopoda; order Myopsida; family Loliginidae; genus Doryteuthis; species Doryteuthis pealeii. Next base: position 1,333,849 of record CM042157.1, read on the forward strand.
TCCTAACCGGATGATCTAACGACTGAGTTAAACCAGTCCTACACTTATAAGTAATATTGATAAAGACATAACGATGATAATCAATCTCATATATTAGATCAATTTCCTACTGATACTACTTCGATCCTCATTGGGTACCCTACATCTCTGACTTTGTACTAGACTAAATTTAACGTATTAAAGGTCTGTCACATTATCCAGGATAACCAATTGAAGAAAGCGTCTTCAATGGAAAAATGTGTGTCGGAATTAAACTGTGTATCAATGATAAAATATCTAGTCTGATGCGCATGATTTTCTTTCAACTGCTGTGGACAGGTTTGGTCTGGTTTCGTTTCGTTTTGGTTTTACGGCATATCAACCTCAGTGTGTCATTTAATACTGACAAAGTTTTGAAATAAATTCATTCTTAATCGATACTCATTTTTCTATTTAACGCATTTTCCCTTTTAACCCATAGATTAACATTGTAGTTTAGTGAGTTCTATTCTTAAAAGGTATCCCAATTCTATAGGCTTATACCATAACTAAATACGATTAGGAAATAACTATATACACCTTTACCCATTGTAGTTTAGTGAGTTCTAAAGTAGGAAGCGCGTGGTCTAATGGTTAAAGTCATGGGAAATGGACTCGTCGCCCCGAGTTCAAATCCTGGACGTGGTAATTGCATTTCATTTAGCGCTAATATCATTGGGAAAGGTATGAATCTTACTCTCCCTCCAGCTATGGGTAAATAGTAGAGCAGACTGGGCTCTTTAACCTCGGTTAGGCAACCGGGCTAGGAGAAGGAAAACTGAATTTAAACCTGCTGAACTCCGCTTAAGAAATTGACCGTGTGTCGCATCATGCACGTGTGGAGGGGTTGGTAAATATATATATATACCAGACACTAATCTATGATTAGGAAATAACTATATACACCTTTACCCATTGAAGTTTAGTGAGTTCTATTCTTAAAAGGTATCCCAATTCTATAGCCTTATACCAGACACTAAGCTACGATTAGGAAATAACTATATAAACCTTTACCCGTTGTTCAGACGGTACTTTTATTTTCAGATTTTCTATCTATAATATTAGCTAAACGTACCGAGTAAAATATTTATTTATTGTGAAAGCGTATGCCATACATTTTGAAGGAGAGGATAGAGAGATGAATCAAATCATTTTTCATTACATGTACAATATTTTCAAGATATTGGCAAGTGCGTTATATCTTTCTTTTATTGCGAGTAAAAACTTTTTCCTATATTGAAGTTCATCTATTACGGTAGGCGACGGTCATCCAACGAAGACATCTTGTAAAAACTGGTAGTGGCCAATAACTTAATGCGATTGCCTTTTATATAAGCAGAGTAAAAGTTGGCACTCTATGAAGTTTGGTTTTCTGAAGATTTGACAAGCCGCTGGCTGGGACATGCTAAAAGTGACAATCATCTTGCTACACAGAAAGATTGACCTATTGACCTTTGTATTTGGACATATACACAGAGAGAGAGAGAGAGAGAGAAGACATCCAGGAATGTGGGAGAACCAGTCCATGATAACTTTGATAAGTTAAAATTGGCTAACCGTGTTAGTGAATCAAGTATTCACTCCTATATATATATATATATATATATATATATATATATATATATATTATTTGCGTATGGTGGTTACTGTGTCCATTTATACACGGACAGAGAACATATTCAAGGGTGGGAGATCACTAGTGCATGAAAACTTTGATAAGTTAAAATTGGCTAGCGGTGTTACCGATTGAAGGTGAACAGTAATAAAACACACGCACATACAAAAAGCATGCATATACACATATACACGCACAGACGTACAAAGAGAGAGAGAGAGAGAGAGAGAGAGAGAGAGAGAGAGAAGAGAGAGATAGAGAGAGAGATAGATAGAGAGGGGATAGAGAGAAAGTGAAAGAGAGATAAAGGAAGAGGGCGTGCTACTGTCAGACCCTATTACTCTGTTATAAATATTAGTATAGAAAGATGTGTACAGTAATAAAACACACAAACAGAACATACATATATACATATATACGCACATACAAACACACAAACACAGATAGATAGATAGATAGATAGAAGAGAGAGAGAGAGAGAGAGAGAGAGAGAGAGAGAGAGAGAGAGAGAGAGAGAGAGAGAGAGAGCGTGCTACTGTGAGACCCTATTACTCTGTCATAAATATTAGTATATAAAAATGTTTCAGCACACGAATTATATTTGATAGAGATCTCACACATAATACTTCTTTCATAAATAAATACATGGAATTAATTAATCGAATGCATACAAGAAACTTATCACAAAATGAAATTAACACGATTGTTGTTGAAAAGTCGCTCACTCTTCAGCCTTTGTTTTTGTCACTATCCCATTATTTCACTATGATATTTCAGATTAACCGGCAAAATAATTAATAACAGAACAGAAAAATAAGTTTTTTTCATTATGATCTATGATTATGATCCAGTGTGTGAGGTTAATATTCATGTCCAATTTATTACCAGTGCAAACACGGCCATCTAGCACGACAAGAATATACGCACACACACACACACACACACACACACACACACATATATATATATATATATATATATATATATATATATATGAAGCTATTTACCAAGATAGAAATGAAGAATGAATGGAACGTTCATATTTGTTCAGAATACAAAGTGTTTCAAAAAGTACAAAAAATCTCGATCCTTTTTTTTTACATATATATATCTATATATATATATATATATATATATACCACAAGGTTCCTGGTTGATGCCGGCCCTCGACAACTCAGTGTATGAGTAGCACAGGAATCTGTGCGGTAATGTAAGGAGCTAATGGTAGGCTTGGCGCTCCACTTCAGACGCAAAACAATGTCCTTGGACTGGCGCTAGTGAAAAGGAGATAGATTCCCTCGTTGGCTGGCTGATGCTGACTTTAGGCCACCCCGACTACTTTACTTTACTTTTTTCTTCGCGTAAAGAAGGACGAAATATTTCTCTCCTACTTCTACTTGTTTGAGTCATTATTTTTTGTCCACTTTTCCTTTTACCTTACCTCATACTGTCGGATTTTACTCCAACCCCCCTATCTTCACATATATATATATATATATATATATATATATATATATATATATATATATCCGTGAGTGTGTATGTATATAGTCTGTGTACCCGTTTGGTTTCTCTGACACCTATCAATTAGATTGGCTCGTTATTACCGAAATGTTATCTTCATTAATCTAATATAAAATCTCAACTTCGATATCTGCCTTATACGATTGAAAATATGGTCGGTAAGCACAGGATACACCGACGAGGCGACTTTATAAAATATTCTTATGTGTTGTATGCTGAATGTTATATACGTATTCTACATATTAAAGTAAATCTAATAAAAGGAAATCTTTTCTCCGCTTCAAGGTAAAGATATCCGCCACTTACTTCTTCTTCTCTTCTTTTCTTTCCACGCTTTGGCGAATATTCTCGAATTCTCGCGAGAGTGTCCAATTTTATCAAACACGGGGTCAGCACCATGGAAAGGCTGAAATTTACTAACATAAAACTGTCAACGTTCCGAGGTAAGGAATATGCACTTTCCTTTATTAATGCCAACTTGGGTTAATGGATATACTTAGCTTGAACGATTGGCGCTATACAGTATTCCGGTAAATATGTGTAATTTAGATAATGATTGCTATCCAATAGACTAAGAATTACACTTTATTTTATATTAATTCTAATAAAAACAAACACACACACACACACACACAGCACACACACGCACAAAACACACACACACCGGAAAGATACAGACGTACATGTAACTGGCTTCCTGTTCTAAAAGCAAAAGTAATATTTGTCTGGTGAGAATACCATTCCTACTTCTAGTGTTGAACGTAAACTACGAAGAATTGCTTCTTCAACTCGTATGTCCAACATTAAATACTCGCGGTTCTCAAATACGTTGGTATTCTACATTATTCAACGTCATCCAATGTTAGTGTGATGGTTTGCAAGCTAGTCTCGTCGATCCATTTCTACTGAATAACGATTTCGATCATGAATGGATTCCTCATACTTGTGACCTTGTATCACATCCTGCCCTTGGAAAACGAGTTGGGTAAATATCTTCTCTAATTTGTTCGAATCTAAGAATAAATTCTTCGCTGAAGACCTTAATTCAAAGGCAATGAGATTGTTCTTGTTAATTCATTGTGAATTGTTCTTCTGCATTCTCTTGGACGTAAAGAAGATAAATTGATTTAAGAATTCCTTGCTTTTAATTAGATGTGTATTGATAAATGCCTTTATACGCATTATACCTTATTGAAAGCACCTCAACTGCTTGTGTGTGTGTGTGTATGTGTGTGTGTGTGTGTGTGTGTGTGTGTGTGTGTGTGTGCTTACGTAGCAGGTTTTCAAATACATTAGAGTTATATAGAAGAAATAGGTTATTTTAAACTGTTTTAATAAGATGAGTCAAAAGTTTTGCAATATTTTCGTCATGTTAGGTACAATTAGGCAACTACGGATTCTGTTGAGAAGGTGATGAAGATGAAAAATCCCACTGGACAGCCAGATACCGAACTCAGCTGATAGTCTTAAAGTGTCATCATCGGATTTGTCTCTATGTTTTGGAGTGCTGTCTTTGAATCCACGGTTTTAAGCCTACCTGACCTCGAGGTGCAAGACCGAGCGAAATTTATTTATTTTTCTAAAGATCACTATTTGGAACTGAGCCTATACTAGTAGTGACCACCCAAAGCGGAGTTTAATAGGTTTGAATTCAGAGTTTTTCTTCTCCTAGACTGGTTGCCTAACCAAGGTTAAAGAGTCCAGTGAAATAGATCACTAATTAGGACTGAGCCTATTCTAGTAGTGACCACCCAAACGGAGTTGAATAGGTTTGAATTCAGAGTTTTTCTTCTCCTAGACTGGTTCCCTAACCAAGGTTAAAGAGCCCAGTCTGCCCTACTATTTACCTATAGATGGAGAGAGAGAGAGAGTAGTTGGATTCATACCTTTCACAAGGGTATTAATGCTATGTGAACTGTAGCTTCGTCCAGAATTTGAACTCGGGTCGACGAGTCCATTTCCTTCGACTTTAACCATTACACCACGAGCCTCCAACTCCATTTGGTTACTTTACTATAATCAACTATGCCTTCACCTTTTTCACACCAAATGTTTTCGTTTGCTTCGCGGCGATCTCGTCCAGTTCGAACTCGTAAAGCATAAGTTCCCGCATTTGATTAACTTGAACGATCATATGCACAACTTTCAAATTACAAACGGAATGAAGCAATTCATATCTTGTCTGTACACCAAAGATTATGTTACTGCCAATCATAGCAGATACCCTTCTGGCTTGAACTATTTCGGTCACGTAATATACACTCCGTAAACTGGTACATTACCAAAATACTGAACATTTTTGACTCCCACTCAGAGTTATTGTACTGGAATCATTTCCGTTGGTCGGTGAATAAGGTAACAAGACCTTTCCATATGACAGAATGATTTCCTTTATTCTACTAGCAATTTCCAAGCTTTGATATTTCTTATAGAGAACAACAGTGCAATATTTTGAGAAAATGTGAGGATTATTTTGAAATAGTAAATAGTATGTCCCCAAATTTGTCGGAAATCTTCAAAATCTGAAGTTTCGAATCACAACAAATATAAGTCGTTCATATTTGTAAATATTTCTTCCAGCGTGACACATTCGGTGAACAGAGTAAAGTTTTAGTGACAATGGTATATATATATATATATATATATATATATATATATCCGCACGAGCAGGATATGACACAAGGTCAATTTCTTAAGCGGAGTTCAACAGGTTTGAATTCAGAGTTTTCCTTCTCCTATACCGGTTGCTTAACCAAGGTTAAAGAGCCCAGTCTGCCCTGCTATTTTCCATAGCTGGAGGGAGAGTAAGATTCATACCTTTCCCAAGGGTATTAGCGCTAAGTGAAATGCAATTACCACATCCAGGATTTGAACTCGGGGCGACGAGTCCATTTCCCATGACTTTAACCATTACACCACGCGCTTCCTACTTCCACTTTTCCTTTTACCTTACCCCATACTGTCGGATTTTAATCCAACCCTCCTATCTTCATATATATATATATATATATATATATATATACATATATATATACATACCCGTGAGTATGTATGTAGTCTTTGTACCCGTTTGGTTTCTCTGACACCTATCAATTAGATTGCCTCGTTATTACCGAAATGTTATCTTCATTAATCTAATATATATATATATAAAGTAAGCATAGTTAGTCAGAGTGTATCTATCAAGCTTCGACTATATTATTAGCTCTACTTTTGAGCACTTTAGTATATTTAACTAACTGTATTTTTTCTTTTGCCATTTTAATAATACCATCTGATTATATTCAGGATGTGTATATGATTTGGATTTTTCTTTTCATAATTCTTTCTCCAGGCAAAAGTTTGTATTGTGTAATTACAGACTATAAGGCCGGAGATTTTTTTATACTGTCGGAGTTTAGAAATAATATATATATATATATATATATATGTGTGTGTGTGTGTGTGTGTGAGTGTGTGTTTGTATGTGTAAGCCGTAAGATTTGTCTGTCTGTACCCGAAACTATATTACTACTTAAGTCACAATTCCCTTAAGTCATTTACGTCACATTCTCCATGATTTTATTTATATTTAAACCTCAATTATTAATAAAACTGATTTACATTATTAATACTGTTCTTCATACTAATAACATGAAATTGTATTTATATATGCAACAAAATAATGGTTTACAGTGTGAACAGGAAGGTTAATTTACATATTGATATCAAAAATTTTATTTTAATGAATATGTGCATAGTATTATTGATTTCTAATTGTGTGATTTTATCTTAATGAATATGGACAAAAATTTCTGGGATGGATCTTATAAGTAATCTATTAAAAAGAAGAAATATCTGTAATCTTATTCTTTACTTTCTATTTTAACTAAATAGTTAAATTAGGAAAATTTAACAATGAAAGACAGGAATGATTCAAGAGTATGTTTCAGTTGTTCTATTTTTCGATTAAACTCCTCTCTGTTTCAAATCTTTTTATCTGCATTCTTATTTAGTTTTATTCGCCTTTCTAATTTAATATGATATGGTATTACATTAAAAATTAGATACTTAAATACTTGCACCAGGAGAGTGTCAATATTTTCTAGATTAAATAATTGACCCGTACTTATATAGTTTCACGCATGCAATCCTATCTAGTATTATTTTCAAACAAATCTGACTCATAAATTGAACCATAACATGTACGGGTTTGATAAATAATTACTTGGTATTATTGATCTCTAATATTGTTTTATTCTCCAACGTATTAAAATCAATTCTATAAATGATTTTATACAGAAACCAATTAAAATTTAATCAAAATAAGTGTAATCTTTTTATATGCGTTCTTATTAAATTTCGTTAGTCTTTCTAATTGTTTCATTACTTTAAAACTTAGATATTTACGCCTGTCGAAGGGTGGATATTCTTGCTAGTTTCATTTAATTATCTAAACGTTCTTGCAATGTTTTTTATTTCGAAAAAAAAAAAAGAAAAAAAAGAAAAACTCTTCCAAATTGCACAATCACAAAATGTCTTCACAAAATGTGCTTAGAAGTTAGAAATGAGCTTTTCGTACGCATATTTTGGGTATGACGTAAACTGCATCTAATGATGAAGTTCCAATTTTGGAGCACTGGGGAGTGTGAAGTGTCCCTTCATCACCATTACTCCAGGTCCAGAGACGACATGGGAGTAATGCTAACAATGGGTAACATCCCACTCGTCAAGCCACCAGAGCAAGGACCATTTCATCCTGTTATACTTTAATGTCATACCCAAGATACGAGGTATGTCAG
>CM042157.1:1346786-1349286 GCA_023376005.1 Doryteuthis pealeii
AAACCTGTGAAATATCCAACTCTGAGCTTAACAGATTAATAGATTATTGTGTCTTTTAAAATGTCTCGAACATTTGGGTATCTATCTATCTATCTATCTATCTATCTATCTCTGTCTATCTCTGTCTATCTCTGTCTCTGTCTCTCTGTCTCTGTCTCTCTCTCTCTCTCTCTCTCTCTATATATATATATATATATATATATATATATATATATATATATATGAAAAGTAAAATGGATATGAATCCGATAGTATGTGTAGAAAGATTTTTAGAAAAACAAGATGTTAATAGTTTTGCTAACATAATCTGTTTCGACCATATAAAGCGGTCTTTATCAAAGCAACTATGTATAATAGGAAAGACGAAATAAATAGATCGTTAATCACGAGGCACAAAACGTTCTCGATCAGGGCCGGAATTTTCAAAAAATTCCTATTATACATAGTTTCTTTGATAAAGACCGCTTTATATGGTCGAAACAGATTCGGTCAGAAAAACTATTAACATCTTGTTTTTTCTAAAATCTTTCTAGACATACTGTCGGATTCATATCCATTTTACTTTTCATATATATATATATATATATATATATATATATATATATATATATATATATATATATATATGAGGGGTAAAGAATTCGGTAAATCTGACAAATGTGGTTGAAAATAGAGGAAAACGCGGATAAAAAACAACACAACTAAATTCAAATGATATTTCGCCTCGGTCTTTTGCGAAGCTTTTTCGAATTTTTCTGAAGACAAAATAGATTCCACAGTCATCTTTTACGCTGAAAATTTAATTTTTGTTACACTGCCCTTATTTTTTGCCCAAAAATACCTTTTAGTACAATGGTCAAATGGTCTAATTATTTTCAATAAACTACACTTCATGCCAAATAAAAGATTCGGCCACTTTAATACTTAATTAAATGCGTTTGTTATTTTTTTTTTAGCAAGAACATTGCAAACTCTATTTCTCTGAATGTTTGAGATGAGGCTTGATGATTAGTATTATCTGCGTTATTCGGACTATTGTCCTCATCTTCATTGTTATTTGTACAACGTTTCAGCCGATATGCCCTCCGGCCTTCGTCAGGTATTTCTTGTCGGACTCGGGAACATTCTCGGACTCGGGAACCTTCTTTTCGAACTCGGGAACTTCTTGTCGTAATCGGGAGCCATCACGGAACTTTGAACCTAACCCTTTATTTCCAGTTCGAAAAGAAGGTTCCCGAGTCCGAGAAGGTTTCCGAGTCCGACAAGAAATACATGAAGAAGGCCGGAGGGCATATCGGCCGAAACGTTGTACAAATAACAATGAAGATGAGGATTGCAAAATCTATTAATATTTTGCAATTGTGAGTAGAGGTAACTTAAAAGATGGATGCCGTACACAAAACGTGGCAGGGTAATTTTTTGTGTGATATTTTCAGAAAAAGCTCCTTCACTGTGTACACTGAGCTTAATCACTTGCATGTTCATCTACTTTTTGTACACAAAGATGATGTTAGGCTTTGGTATATATACCACTCACATAGATGTCATTGTCCAACGATTTCTCATGCTGTTTAATAATTTTATTAAACAAATATAAATCATTGGAAAATTATAGGATTTTTGGAAAATAATGACAATAGCCTTCCAAGCAACTATGCCTCATAAATTGTTGAGAGATTTTTAAAACTGATTTGGCAAGGCATTTTTAGAGTGAAAAAGCGACAAGAACATAGCTTCACATCGTATTATCATATATTATTAATGATGATTGAGTGTGTTCTCAATCTACATGGTTAGATTTTACATCGTCGGTTTGCTTGATGGATAGGGTTGCCACTTGAGGCATTTATCAAAGTCGTTTAGAGCAGAACTCTTATGGGAGAAGAGAGAGAGAGAGAGAGAGAGAGAGAGAGAGAGAGAGAGAGAGAGAGAGAGAGAGAGAGAGAGAGAGGTATATACATATACGTGTGCCTATGTTGGTGTGTGTGTGAGTACACGTGTTGGTGTGTATGTACAAAGTTCGGCAGTCAGATAACGAGATAGATATGTAAATACAGAGAAACTACGGATTTGAAAAAAGAAAGGCAATGTAGAATAGAGGAATATCTATCATAAAAAAATTATATATATATATATATATATATATATATATATATATATATTTTAAAAGATCGAATAGATACATATACATGCATATATATATATATATATATATATATATATATATATATATATATATATATAATATATATATATATATATATATATATATATATACAAATACACACACACGTGTGTGTGCAATGCTTTGAATCGTATATATGTGTAGTCGTTAGAGTCGTAGGAACTGGACTCGTCGACCTGAATTCAAATCCTGGACAAGACTGGTTGCATTTCATATAGCGCTAATACCTTTGTGAAAGGTATGAATCCAACTCTTCCTATGTGTAAATAGTAGGATACACTGGTCTAGCTGCAGAACAAACTCCGAATTCAAACT
>CM042157.1:1356786-1374286 GCA_023376005.1 Doryteuthis pealeii
TTAATTTGTAGCATGCCAGACTAATAGACTACTGTTAGTGAGTTTTATTCTCACTTGGTGCTGTAATGGTTCATAAGCTGTAGATTCTTGTTAGGACAGGTTTGAGGATCAAAGAAAAAAGATTGCATTCTAAAAATAGACAAAACCAGACTGACCGACGTCAAATTCAAAACTCCCGCAAACTAATGGACATTCTGAGAACGGAAGGAAAAAATAATTTCTATTACCAGAGGCAGAAAAACAGTGACAAGCAAAAGGACCAACCATGAATACGATCATGTTAGAATCGGGTGAACTGAAATACAAATAAACTTTAAAATCAATAAACTTTGTAAAAAGGAAAATTAATTTACCAAACCACATGTTTGTAACTTGTTATTTTGATACAACTTATACTACACATATAAAAAAACAGTGCTTTATACTTCTGGCTTTGTACAAAACTAAGCTCAATTAGTAAATGGCTAAATTATATACAATATACAGTGACTATTTAGAAATGTATAGCATTTAATAAAAAACATTAATGGGCAAACTGTGCCCGAATCGTTTCATGTGAACTATGGTGATTTTTAATTACCCTCATAATTTCTCGAGAAAAAAACATCGTTTTGTCTTGTTTGGTTCTCACTTTTTCGTATTATCATATGAATAAATTAGAAAGAAATCTTTTGTGTAGAATTTTATTATGTATATTCTTATCAAAGTTAACTTTCACTTTAATAGTGACAAACGAAATAATTCAATGGTCAGATAGTTAAATATGCCCTTGTAATAACTAGCAAGACAACACTAGTCAACAACTCAAAATAAAATAAATGCCACCAGCAGATAGGATGTACACCTAATATCTCTGGCAATATATATATATATATATATATATATATATATATATATAATTAGAGATTAAATATTATGGATCTGATATCCGTAACTGCAGTTTCATGCGTATTTGTAATCATCAGACAGTCACAATGTTAAGATTTAAAAAAAAAAAAAAAAAATGCTGGTTTGTTCAGCGTTTATATTTTAAGATTTTAGCATTGATCACCTTCATATGCTAATATTTTTCATATTCATTCTTCATTATATATATATATATATATTGCCGCAAGGGTAAGGAATTTGGCAGACGAAAATTCTGTCGGGTTTCGATCCCGGCTAGAAGTAGCTGTTAAAATGTCGAGCCGCACTGATGAGAAGTAAACTTCGAAACACGTGTCTGTGGATGACTGATATATATGCTTCCCATTCCCATGGTTGAGCACTGTGGGGGGACATTAATTGTAACTTCACCGTTTGGCATTAGCCGTTACCCGTCTGTTTACAGATTAGAGTTCTCTGGTGATTGTAAAAACATACCGCCGTAAAGTATGTAGCAATTAATTGTTCACCTTAGACTAACGGCCCGCTGATATATATATATATATATAGAGAGAGAGAGAGAAAGAGAGAGAGAGAGAGAGAGAGAGAGAGAGAGAGTCGGGGAGGCCTTAAGTCGGTATCAGCCAGACAGCAAGGGAGTCTATCCCGTTTTTACTAGCGCTAGACCAAAAAGATTGTATTTTTAGCGTCTGAGGCGGAATAACCACATCTACCATCAGGTCCTCATTTCACAACAGAGATCTCTGTGCTACTCACACGCTGAGCTGTCGAAGGCCAGTATCGAACCAGGTATCTTAAAGTTCCCAGCTGAAAATATGCACATCAATAGTTTAGCAAGTTAATGATAAAAATGTTTTTCCCAACAATTATTAATTCAATTATAACAATTAACCACATGTATGAAAAATTGTACAGTATATATTTAGCAACTCCTACGCACGATCAGGATGTGACACAAGGTCAATCTATTAAGCGAAGTTTAACAGGTTTGAATTCAGGTTTTCCTTCTCTTAGACCGGTTGCCTAACCAAGGTTAAAGAGCCCAGTCTGCCCTACTATTTACCTATAGATGAGAGAGAGAGAGAGAGAGAGAGAGAGAGAGTAGTTGGATTCATATATTTCCCAAGGGTATTAGTGCTATGTGAACTGTAGCTTCGTCCAGGATTTGAACTCGGGTCGACGAGTCCATTTTCCTTCGACTTTAACCATTACACCACGAGCCTCAAACTCCATTTGGTTACTGTACTATAACCAACTATACTTTCACCTTTTTCACACCAAATGTTTTCGTTTGCTTCGCGGCGATCTCGTCCAGTTCGAAGTCGTAAAGTAGGATTCATACCTTTCCCAAGGGTATAAGCGCTTTGTAAAAATGCAATTTCCACGTCCTGAATTTGAACTCGGGCGGCGAGTCCATTTCCATGACTTTAACCATTACACCACCCGCTTGTACAATATAAACAATATATATAAAAGGAAAATTCAGCTGATAAACATGTTATCTGCATTACAACATATGTACGGGAGTTTCATTCAAAACGTTCCAAGTCTGACATAGACAGAAAGGCACTTCCACTAAAACTATTTTTGTGTCCTATAAAAAGGTTTCAGGAATGATAAATGTTTAAAAAAATGTACTAAACAGAAGCACAAGCAGCCATAAAATATCTTAATCAGGCTTAGAATCTCTTGAAATAACATCGTATACAATATATACAAGGTGTGTCAAAAAGTATCGAGATTGAAGCTGTATTTACCAAGATAGGAATGAACAGTAAATGCAACGTTATTTTTTTCCTGAATACAAGGAGTGTAAGAAATACAGATTTTAAAGCTGTATTTACCAAGATAGTAATGAAGAATAAATGGAACGTTAATTTTTCAGAATACAAGGTGTGTCGAAAAATACCTAAAACCTCGATACTTTTTTGACACACCTTATATATATATATATATATACGTGTGTGTGCGTGTTTCTTTTCATACAAATACACATTTAGGGACATCATTATTTCTATCATCTCCTAAGTGTGGCTAGACTTAACAGGCTATATCCGATAAAAAACAAAAAAACAACAATTTTTCGTCAATAAGGCTTTTTAACCACTGAACCATCGTGCGCGTGTGTGTATTTATATAAATTATGCGTATCGATTGATAGATTATTTCTCAAAAGAATCATACTCGTATCTATACTTGTATATAAATCAGTTTCCTTGCCAAATACATACATAATACTCTCTCTCTCTCTCTCTCTCTCTCTCACACACACACACACACACACACACATATATATATATATATATATATACATATATATGTGTGTGTGTGCATGTTTAGGCGTGTATATGTGTGTGCCTCTTTTCGCAACAAGGCATATAGGGTTATATATATGTATACATACATACATATATATATATATATATATATATATGTATGTATGTATGTATAAATACATATATATAATATATATATATATATTATATATATAATATATATATATATATAACCCTATATATCTTAGATCTTAGATCTCTAGGGTTAAATATGTATATTAATATAATATAATATATAACCCTATATATCTTGTTGCCAAAAGAAACACAAAAATATGCGTATGCACATGGAAACACCCACATACGGAAACACACACACATACATATATATATATATATATATATATATATATATATATATTATATATATATAAACACATGTATATCTTTATCGATATATATATGCGTGTATTTAGGTGTTTGTATATTGTATATGTAGTATAAATAATGATACAAGTGTGCAAAAAGAACCCAGTACTAAGTAAACACTTATCACACATGCGCCCTAATTTGATAGGACGCTCCACTCCAAGTAATAACAGTGTAGCCCCAACGCTAGGATTAGGAGAGTTTGAATACACGTCGTATTACTATTTCTATCTCCGTCTACTTTATCCCAATTAGTGGACTCTGCTTCTCCGAACGTTTACTAAGCACGCTACGCTTTCCTTAATTTACTCGACGTACTTACTGATTCGGCGTCGGACCGACTGCAATATTGGCAAGTAAGGCCGTTCAAATTACAGCCGATTCTCTTTGATGATATGTTAGGCAATTGTTCCTTCTTGGACGTTTTCCACTAATTCTAAGACGTACTTTACAAGAGCCTATCGAATCTCGGTCATCTTCTCCGGAATGACATGTAACATTGATTAGCTGGGGTTGACTAGCCGGTCGGTATTATAAGCGCTTCGAACGCCTAGGTAATGACCAGCAAAGAATTGTTGGTTTTGGTCCGAAAAAGTTCTCTTTGGTGTATTTTTGAAGCAAAAATTCCGACATCAAAAGAACGGGTCTATATTTTGTTCAAATCTTTCTCGCGGCAAATATACAAAATCTGTAACGGAGAATATTTTGGCAAATAAGATAAAATGTTTGAAATTAGTCGATAGAATTTCTAGCCATGGTCGGTAAGAGAAAAATAAAAAGTGAATTACTGGTGTATTCTTCAACGAGAATAAATCCAAATCCTCGAATTCTACTTACAAATTTACATAGCCAATATAGAAGAGGAGGAGTGTCGTACAAGGAAAAGGTGTAATAATTACCTACAAATCAACACTACTGACCCACTTTTGATTGACTAAGCATGTTTCAGTACTACACTTTATTGATAGATAAAGAAAACTACCAAATGTGGAAAAATTTTTGATATAATTTTGATCGATAAATCAAAGATTGAATCAACCGGAAGAAGAGTGTCAGAATTTCTCTTTGGGTAATGAAGAATAAAATTAGGTATTTGAATAAAGCATTTTTATACAATTTTGGCCAGTTTAAAAAATCCGGTACCGGTCTGCAGTTTTTATGTCAGTAGAATTAATGGATGGAATTAATATTTACTGATGCGTTTATTTGCAGGTGCCAATAAAGCAGTATATCAGTATCAGCCAGACAGCGAGGGAGTCTGTCCCTTTTTCACTAACGCTAGACCAAGGAGGTTGTTTTTGGTATCTGAGGTGGAGCGCCACACCTGCCATCAGCTCCTTATTTTACCGCACATATCCCTGTGCTACTCATAGGCTTAGTTGGCGAGGTAAGTCTATAAATTCAAGAAGATAGCAATAAAAGAGAATTTCACTGGAGTATTGTTATAGGTGATACACCCTATAAGACTAATGGAATGCGCCGACAGGTTACTATAAGTAACAGGGATAATTGTGGCTTGGCAGTAAGCCAATGCGAGTAAGCCAATAACTCTATTTGTCGGACGTAATTTCCACTTATCTGTATTCTATTTGTCTACTTTCTGTTAATACATTTTCCTACATTTGTTACCCGTCGTTTTGTTCTTATTTGACCCCTTAAAACCTCACAACAAGTATTTAAATTTGCAACCACTTGTATTTTTAAGCTAGAATAGGAAGAATATGTGATTTTCAGGTCTCATCACAATTTAAATCTTCTGTCTCTACCAGGTAAAATATAAAGATTGCAACTGGTTACAAATACAATAAATCTATTCCGTTGTATTGATTGAAAAATGGTAAGTGGTGTCTTTCTCAATCATATTATGCTATTTTGATACTGAATTTCTTTCATAGTGATTTATTAGTTAGTTGTTGAATTACCCATCAATGTAGGGTAATATATTGAGATAGATCACATATTGCTATAATGTTATCATAGCCCCAAAGATTCTCCTGTCAATTCCGGCCTATGTCAAATGTATGTCAATGTCTAGGAACTCCGAACCGAAACTTTTATTCAATTTCGCTGTGAAGACTTCGAGAATATCTTGTATCAATTCTTGAGATGTTGCTCGTCTTTTCCATGGAAACAAGAGTATTGAATTATGTATTGTCTGTCCCAGGGATTGAACTCATAACCTTCAGATTACTAGATGTACTTTAAAAGACGCTTATATACGTCATTATTCCGTAGTGCCTTGCAGCTTAAACATAATTGTATTTTGTTTATATCTTCAATTGAAACAGTGAATATACATTCTGTGTATTCATAGTGTAAATAGTTTTGGAATGTCTGTGTGTTAAGACTAATGTCTTTCTTTTCTTTCTTTCTTTCTTAATTAGAGGCAAGATAATTCATTTCCATGTTGGACAGATCTAAACGTTATTAGAATCTAAAACGTGCATCGATGTTTTCACTTACATTATCTTCTAGTTT
The DNA here is from genome assembly GCA_023376005.1 of Doryteuthis pealeii. Classification (NCBI taxonomy): domain Eukaryota; kingdom Metazoa; phylum Mollusca; class Cephalopoda; order Myopsida; family Loliginidae; genus Doryteuthis; species Doryteuthis pealeii. The sequence goes on from CM042157.1 coordinate 1,362,855, forward strand.
TGTTTATTATATTTATCTAATTCCATAGAGACGGATGATATCTCTTTTCCCCTCCACACATGATCGGCCATGCCTTCTTTCATCGCCTTTACTCTTATTGTGGCTTTCTGGTGTCGCTATAGCCTCTCTACGCTCTAGGGTAGATGCACTCGCCTTTATGGAATGGAATCTATACAGTCATTAGTCATATTCTTTTCTGGGGGAAGCTTAGTGTTTTTTTAAAATGCTGTCCTGATATTTTCTTGAAAGTTTTCTTATTGAATATTCATTTAATTTAATTTAACATTTATTTAACATTTTCTTTTATATCACTTTGAAATAAAACATTGATAAAATTTACATTGATAAAATTCTATATAAATTTTATATATTATTTCTATATATTATTTCTATTTGAATATTTGATATTTGAGTATCATTCAATACCATATAAATTTCTATTATTATTTCTATAAATCATTCATATATGATATATATATATATATATATATATATATATATATAAATTTATATAAAATTTTCTTTTATATCACTTTGAAATAAAACATATTTATTTAATTTAATTTAGCATTTATTTAACATTTTCTTTTATATTTCATTGAACGTAGATCCTTTGAATCTTTTCCGACCTTTCTCTCATCCATTGTAGACTGTACGGTGTATTTTTCTTAGATTAGAAAATTAAATAAAACGTTATAAATGATTATAAAATAGATTGGCATTAAACATTTAGATTAGATTAAATTTTTGATTCTGTTTTAGTATGTGGCCTACCCGGTTTATCTAGGTTTGACTGGCGGCCGGTGAGACTCCCTCCGATCAATCACATGGTCACGGCAAGCCCTAACACCTATATGATTGTCCTGAATATATTGCCTAACCAAGGCTAAAGTGCCCAGTCTAGATATATATAGAGAGATGTTTTTCGAATATTTTCGGGCAAACTTGCAAACCGGTCGGAAAATTAAAAGATATTACAGGGTTACCCAGAAAAAACAGAACCCAATTTATTATTTATTTTCCCATTAAACTAACTCTAAACCCCAACCCTAGCAATGACCCTAAACCCTAACCCTAACCTCCCTAGTTAAAGTTAACAGCTTTATTACAAAATTTATGGGTTCTGTTTTTTCTGGGTCACCCTGTAGACCTTCAATCCTTGCTCATGTTGTTGTTGGAATCCTTACATCTACGCGAGACGATGGGATAGTGTCCAAAGTTTTTTCGAGCCACGTAGCCTGGACGGGTTCATATGGTGGATGAGCTGTTGCCCAAGCAGCAAATCCCCGTCTCCACTCTGCCGTTTTGATCCAAAGCAAAGGTAAGGAATCAATGCAGTTTGGCAGCGGTAGTGTCACGGCAGTTGCGGGGTAGTATTGGATTTTAGCATAACAGCATCTTAGAGACTCCGGCTCCTGATTTATTTCCGGAGTTTACTCTCCTCGCCTTTCCTAAGCAGCGGACGTTTTGTGTCGGACTTTTAATCTTACTACTGTCAGTGATGTAAGTAGTTGAGGAACTATTTGCTCATAGGATTGACAGAAACACAATTTATAAATCTAAATAAAAGTCTCTGATTACATATTACCCGGATTAATATATATATATATATATATCAATTCCCCCGCACGTGCAAGATGTGACACAAGGTCAACGTTTTTAAGCGCGGGTTACCAGGTTTGAATTCAGAGTTTTCCTTCTCCTAGACCAGTTACAGTACCAGAGTTGATGAATCTAGTACACTCTACTATTTACCCACAGCTGGAGGGAGAAGTGTTGGATTCATACCTTTATCAATGGTGTGAAATGCAACCAGCCTCGTCCAGTGTTTGAACTCGTATTACCTGTCCTTTTCCCACAACACATCACTCAATAAGTCCCGGGCCTGACATTTAGATGGTGCCATTAATAAAAAATCCATATGAGTTTTATGAACTACTAACCTTCAAATTGCACGTGTCAAAATTCGAGCGCAATCGGATTATTAGTTTACAAATAACAGTTATTATGTGAAGTTACCGTTGCACATTTTCAAAACATTGGAAAAATCTGAATTTCGTGTGTTGATAAAGCATTTCTTTCTGATGGGAAGAAATACTGTTCAAGCAAAGTATGTATTGAACAGGCTCAACGTTGCTTAAATTCGGTGATCAAGTGGCAACTGGTGCTGTCCAGGTTACTTGACGTTTTTACGAAATTTTTGTATTATTTAGATTTTTAAGACTGTTGTCCTCATCTTTATTGTTATATACACAACATTTCGGCTGCTATGCTGTCTGGTGTTTCTTCCAAATTCGGGAGCCTTCATGGAACTTCGAATTGAAACCTTTATTTAATCCATTGGTGTAGATTGTTATCATTCAGTTAACCATGATCAGGAAACACCTGAAGAAAACATTGTATAAAAACAATATGATAATATAGAGATGCATGGTGTGATGGTTAGAGTCATAGAAAATGGACTTGTCGACCTGAATTCAAATCCTGGACGAGGCTGTTTGCATTTCATATAGCACTAATGCCATTGGGAAAGGTATAAATCCAGATATTTTCCCTCCAGCTATGGGTTAAATAGTAGGACAAACGGGGCTCTTTAACCTTGGAATCATAATCAGTCTAGGAGAAGGAAAACTCTGAATTCAAACCCGTTTAATCTCCGCTTAAGAAATTGACCTTTGTGTATTAGTCTATTAAAAATTAGTCTATTAAAAATTAGATTTTGCATTTTTACTAATTTTTGAGGAAAAACTATCAAAATCGTAGATCTTTTGATGATGCACTGAAAATCCTCAGTTTTGTAATATTTGACCGACAAATTGATCAGAAAATCTATTAATTTCAAGATTTAAATTACGGAATATTGGCATTTAATTTCAGCAAAATGATATCAAATGAATAAATTATAATTAATATTCAAATTGAAAATATTAACCATTATCGGTGACAACTCGGAAATGCTGTTTTACCTTATTGATTAAACAGTAAAAGTGAATACATTAATGAAAAGAAAAACAACATTTTTCTGTTATGAATGAAAAACCAAGAAACAAACAGGAAAAAAACAAATAATGTTTTACTATTGCTTAATATATAGAGTCAAATTGCTCATATGTGAAAAAGAAGAGGACTTTGTTTGTTTTTTTAAACATGCACAAGGCACAAAAAATAAGTAAACATTAACCACCAGAGAAATTTTCTATCCATTCTGGGTAGAAAAAGCAAATTCAATTTTCGTCAGCAAAATAATTCCCACTTCATGAAATTTGTCTCGGCATTTTCCGATCAAATAGTCTCAAAAAATCTCCTACTTTTTCCAAAATATTTTGTCGCCTCCACAGAATCTCTGTAACTAGTCGTCTCTTGTTTTCTCTCTCAAACTAGTCGTCGTTTTACAATCAAATTTTCCCTGCAGGACCGTTCATTGGTCACCAGTTCAGTAACTCTTATTATTTAAAATCAAAGCAAATTTAGAAATAAACAAATATCGTAAATTACCTTTTTTCTTTATTCTTTTTTTAACTATTTAATTTTTGTTAATACTTTAAACTTTTTAAAACAAATTATGACAAAAGAGTACACCCCATTCTTTAGAACTGAATGCAGTTTACTGTCACGTTCAAAGCATCCATTTGGGGGAATCTTACCCCTCTGTATAGAATCCAGTGAAAATATTCATAGCTCCACTGACAGGGCATAGAAAATGATTGATGACAGAATAATGATAAAGTTAAATATGTTGGAATAATTTAGTATACAAGGAACCGCCAATTAAACTTATAGACTCGGCATGGGCATGTGAATTAAACACAGCCAATCAACATCTTGAATACGTGGTTACTTAACTAATTGAATGGCTGATCTGGAAAGCCGTTCATTTGCACGAATTTACCATTGCTGAACGGACCTGCAACCGAGGACTTCGCTCAACTGAAGGATTCTAATCAACACTAAAAGACACCAAGGAAGAACCGAAGGATTTTACCCAGCACTAAGGAATACCAAGGAACTACCAAACAATTCTTCACTAAAGATCGCGCACTGTTTGACACAAGTCTAAAAATGGTCACAAAATCGGAACAAAATATATACCGTAGATAGTCAATAAAATTATAGCCGATTTTGCATCAGGCTAGAATATGGAATTTCTACAAGATTCAGTACCAATTGAATCGTTGAATTTGGATTCTGATTAATTTCAGTTACTTCCTACTGTTACATAATAGATTGGAGAAATTTAATATTGACAGGTAGTGAAGAATAATTTAAAACGATGTCGAAAAACCGTTAATTCGTTTGGTTACGACTTTTGTAGTCATGTTTAGGCTTTAAATGAGAGCACTTTACAGTGGAGATCGTTTGTGTTAATCAGGGCACGATCTATAGTGAATAAACCTTTGGTTGTTCCTTCGTGTCCCTTAGTGTTGAGTGTGATCGTTTGGTTGTTCCTTAGTTTTGAGAAAAATCCTTGTCATGAGCAAAGTCCTTGCCTGCACGTCCGTTCTTCAATATCGAATAACGTGCAAATAAACGGCTTTCAATATTAATGATTAAATAATTAACTGACCACGTATTCGAGCTGTTGATTGGCTGGGTTCGGTGACCACACCGAGTATATAAGTCTGTTTAAGGCGTTTTGGGGACGTGGTTTTCATTGGATTAGAGAGTCACATGATCAGATGACATTAAGAAGTAGTCAGTCAAAATTCACCGATGTGGCTGAATGAGAATTCTATCCATGCGCCAATTCCCTGATCTCCGGCCTCAGATGGAGATGAGGTATTTACCTTGCATCCCACGTATGCGGGTATGACACAAGCTCATGCAAAAAATGCGTAGATCCCCCAAGTGGCGCCTCAGGTACTGTGCTATAAACCCTGCCTGCCACTTTAAATCAAGGGGGCAGATGTTGCCCGTGGGGATGGCTGCTTGGGATAACGCCGTTAATTAACAACCCAGGTCCAATAACCGAAGCCACCGGAACCCCGCACCGAAGGCCGGGTTATGGAGATTGGGGTAGGGTAAGAGGACAAATTTTAGCAAAGTATTAAATGATTATGCGCACACATAAAAATGTCTCTGTTATTCATCCTTCCGCCTGAGAAGAATTTGACGAAAGAAGTGACCAAAACGAAACAGACAAAGTGACAAACGTAGAAGCAACGAGCCAACAGAGCAACAAGACAGACGAACGACGTGAGGAGATGGATGATCGTCCGAGTAAAGACCGTCCAACTCTACTGAGTTGGATTAATATCTATTTTCATTAATATCTGTAGAATTCTTTTGTCTTTTTCGCTAGCGTGTCTTGTATCATGAACAGTAATAAAAAAAGTTTTTCTTCGACACGTCACCTTGCATGGATGCATACTATATAATATATAATGCTCTTTATGCTTTGAAAGCTGCCAACCATAGAAATATAAAAGCTGACTAGAGGATTCTTTCCATAAAATAACTATTAAGCCACCGTCGGTGATGTAAGCCGAGTGAACACTGCAAATCACACAGTCATCCATGATAATGGTGTTACACAACTAATATAAAATCATTAGTGCACATATGCTTGCAGGACGGCAGTTGTACGTGCGGCTTATTGTAAAAACTCTATGTCATAATTCGGAAGAGGAGGGTGAGTAAACACCAGCAAAGAAACAAACAAAGAAACAAAAAAAAACAAACAAAAACAACCCCCCCCCAAAAAAAAGCAGGAGCTGGAAGGAGCGGATGAGCTCTAGAGAAGCCAACCACCATCCACACTGACAGTTGTAGGATTAGCGCAGTTACTACACACACAAAACCCAAATTGGTTAGATACGGCTCCCTAATCCTGGTCGTCAATCCATCTAGGACAAGGAAGGGTTTGTTACAAAACCACTGCTTATCTACATTATTCGAAGTACTGTCCTCATCTTCATTGTTATCTGTAATCTGCGTTATTCGGACTATTGTCCACATCTTCATTGTTATCTGTCCAACGTTTCGGCCGATATTCCCTCCGGCCTTCTTCAGGTATTTATTGTCGGACTCGGGAACCTTCTCGAACTCGGCAACCTTCTTTTCGGACTCGGGAAACTTCTTGTCGTAATCGGGAAACTTCTTGTCGTAATCGGGAGCCATCACGGAACTATGAACCTAACCCTTTATTCAGTCCACATGGGTATTCTGTTCTCATTCCGCCAATCATAGCTGGAGTAGGGACGTTATTATTCTATGTTACTGCAGCCCTTGATCAGGATTGAACCTGCAATCTAGAGATAACTGTCACTTAGAACTGGCTTAACCTAACTACCTTATCCACTAGGTCATGTGTCCCATTGGACAATCCAGTGTGAATTTGGGGAAATTATAAACCTAATGTCTTTTGGCTAGAATATCTACCTATTCACTTGTGTATGATTTTTTACCTAGACTCATATTTAAAAAAAATCTGATCTAGCCTTTTTAATTATGGATTCCCATATTGTATTCATTTCTATGCTCGGTCTTCTTAACAAAGCAATACACCCTATCATATGAGCTGATTCTTTGAGGCGTCTTCTCTTCCAATGTTCTCTATCTATTATTATAACTTCATCCCATAAGGGCAGATGGTTTCCCTTTTCATTCCATATATGGTCAGCCATTGTTCAGTAGCTAGTAAGGGAAGACACATTTCATACTCCACCCGAAAGAAAGGATTTTTGTGGATTGAATCTTATTTTTTCATGTTTGAACTGATCTCTTATATAGTGATAACCACTGTCTTTTTAATGTTCTATTGACATTAAGACACTTTATACTGTGTAACAATCCTATGCAAAAAGGAAAAAGTTGATATTCCTGGTTAAAAGACTGCAGCTGTGGTTCTCAAGCAAAATCTCATGAAGAACACAACTTCTACTTTTCCACGTTTTCCAATTCGCTTGAGATATTCGTAAACAGTTGAACAGGACACATTAAGTTTTTGCATCAAACTTTCCGTGCTTTGACGTGGATCCAATTCAGAAATCTTTTTCAAATGTTCTTCATTCAGAGTAGGTCGTCTTTCAGTGCGAAAACTGTCCGATGTGTCAGACTAAACCTTTTAAACCACAGCTGACATGTACGAACCTTCACTGCATTTGTATAAAGTGCTTACGTATTTTAAATGTCTCTGTAGCAATACGACTCATTCGAAATTAATACAGAGAGCAATGGCTAATATGTACATTTTTAGATGCCTTATCCTCCATATGGTTAAACTCAGAGATGCATAAAAATAAAAACAAACTGTCAAATTTTTACATGATAAACGCAATTCCGTCTGGATTGGTTAACTAATAATATATAGTGGTGAAATACGTAACTACTTTCCGAAAACCATATATATATATATATATATATATATATACCAAACTTGTTGGTAAACCCTTGCGGTAAGAAAAAACCCGGAAAATAGTTTGATTGTAAAAATATACTACCAAACATTACCTGTGGAGAAAAAGAATTTTTGAAAAAAATAAAAGACCAAGAGAGTCGTACCAACCAAAAATAATCGGTTGATACTATAATGCTTGGCCAAAAGAAAAAAAATATATATATATATTATATATATATATATATATATATATATATATATATATATATAAGATATATATATTCATACAAAACCGCCAGGAAACTAAAGCTAGTAAGTAAAAAGTGCTCAATACCTAAGTAAAGCAAATAATAAAGATAAATCTAATGAGTCAGATAAACCTACTGAAAGTTTCGCTTAATTTTTATCTATTTAAAAAAAAAATTTTGATTAAAGAATTAAATTAAATCCTACTACATCAGCTCCAGTATGCACCCTAAACCACATAAACATTTTACTATTCACGAAGAAGCCAAGTTTTTTTATGTATACAATTATTGAGAACCTCAGATCTTTGGTTTAGTAGTTCCCTATTATTTAAGAAAGTAACAATTGCAAGTTTTTCTTCAGTACACAAATAGTTAAATAAATGAATAAAATGATTTATACGGTGTTCCGTCTTTTTTCTTTTTCTTTTATTGGTTAGTTTTGTCTATGCTAATTTATTTGTGCCTAGGAGGTAGGTTTGTGTAAATGTGAGTTGGCTCCAAATCTCGTTAGTCAGATCTTAGCCCTGAAGAGCACTAAGCTAAACTTTTAGTAGGTTTTTCGGGCTCAGTAGGTTTATCTGACTCAGTAGGTTTATCTTTATTTTATATAATATATATAATATATATATATATATATATATATATTTGGGTAGCATTTTCTATCAAACGAGACGGACATCTCATGTATGATGAGTTTTCGGGCCAATTTCTTAATATCATTGTGGAATCTGTTAGTTAGCGAACCAAAATCTTAATTCCGAGTACTTTCGGCACCACGAAGTGTCATCATCATGGGTGGATGTAACTGAGTGTATCCCAAATTCTATTTAAACACAGAATGTGTTTAAACGATCAAGTAATAGTGGGAGTAAGTAGGAGAGGGAACTCACAGGAATTATATAAAAAGATGTGGAGATTGAGAGGTGGAGAATTGGTGAGAAATGAATTATAAACGTTTGATAATGTGGCTGCTATGTTCAAAATTATTTGTAGGTTTTCTTTCTTTCTTTGTCTAGTATGTGTATGTTTTCAGTAAGAATTTTCTGGTAAAAAGAGAGAAATTTGAAAAAACACAGGTTTAAATACAATGAATGGTAAGTTTATTAGCCGACGCTGCAGTGTTTCGATTTGTTAAGTAGATCTTCTTTATGGCTTTTGTTGATATAAGGAAGAGTAAAAAAAATGTATCACTGAAATAACGAGGAGACTGTGTTAGTCCTTGTTTATCAATCTGTTAAAAATTTGAAAATTGTTTTTTTTAAATGTATTAACTTACATATGAATGCAACACGTGTTTCTGATCTGTTGTTTTCTTCAGGCATTGAATTATTATTTTGGCAGAATATGTCCGATATTTGATAGTTTGTGTGTGTTTTTGTAACTTTTTTTATTATAATCTTTACAAAAACACACACAAACTATCAAATATCGGACATATTCTGCCAAAATAATAATTCAATGCCTGAAGAAAACAACAGATCAGAAACACGTGTCGCATTCATATGTAAGTTAATAAATAAAAAAAAACAAAAAACATAATCCTTTTTGCAACCTTCTTTTTTATAAAATATCTATTTTTCACCCGTTGGACCCATAACAACACTTATATATATATATATATATATATATATATAATATATATATATATATATATTATATATTTTGGAGGTTGATTTTAGAAATCACAATGCAGGTGTAAAGAAAAAATAATAATACAGTAACAATAGTGTTGTTTCGAGATAATATCTCTTTTTCAAAAGATCACTGGAACTGAAGCAGTCTAGTTATGACATTTCTTTTTAAATGAATTTCTATTTTGAAAATGATGGTATTTTTATATAACTGTATTCTCGTGTTGTATGTTTACGTGAATGCGGTTTTGTTTGTACTTGCGCGTATGTTGTCATGCGCGTGTCCATGAAAATGCGTGTTGGTTGTGACGTTATGACTGTATCCTAGCGCGGGATTGCACGTGCATATGTATGTGCGTATTAAAGAGCGTATTTGTGTTTGGTGGCCATGGTGATGTAAAATATTTCGTGTTGGATGTAATATAAATCAATTTATATTACATCCAACACTAAATATTTAAAAAAAATTCATTTAAAGAGAAATGTTATAACTAGACTGCTTCAGTTCCAGTGATCTTTTGAAAAAGAGATATTATCTCGAAAAAGGTTAACACACAACATCATTGTTACCATATTATTATTTTTTCTTTGCACCTGCATTGTGATAGCCTTCTAAATCAACCTCCTAGCCAATATATACACAATGCTTCAAGCACATTATAAAACTCTCTTATATATATATATATATATATATATATATATATATATATACGTATTCACATATACGTAAATACATCTTGAGCTGTATATGTGCATATATGCACCAATAGATAAACCTGCTTCTTCTAAGAAAGATAACTATAACTGGCACTTTTTATCGGTACAAGACAGTGAAAATGTAATGGGATTTCATAGACTCGTGAACTTAGCATGTGTGTGCTATATATATATATATATATATATATATATATGCCTATACATGTGTGTGCATATATATAAGCATAGACGTTTATGCATGTATATACCAGGATTTTATCCCTGGCTTGTTTTTTGTCTTGTGCTCATCCTGTTCTAGGTAAGCGGTTTGCCTTCCCGCCCAGAACCACTATCAAGGAAAAATCCATTTGTACGTCTCTCAGCGGTGAAACCTACTTTGCGAATGTCAGACAAGGTGCTTTTGCGATGCCTATGACCTTAACAATACTAAATCCTCCAGGATATCCATAACGATGAACCGAAATTCCCACTTCTGTGTCTCACGCTCGTAAGAATCAACCGAGAAAATTCTTTAGAAGAAAAAAAATAAAGAAAGGCAAAATAAAATAAAAAAAGTACCAGCCGACACCATGTTATTACGACGATACGCAGCACTTGGCGACGAGTCCACTACCACTTCTAAAAAAAAAAAAAACTCCTATGGGCGGATATTAATTTGTACGCTAAGCGGACATCAAAATAATCCAACCTTTTTACATTTTGGGATTTATTTTCTCTTGGGAGTTTTTGTTTTGTATACCTGACATTTTTAAAGACTTTTTTTTATCCTTTTCGGTAGGATACACACTACTCTTACATCTGACAAGCTTATTTTGAGAGAATCTTTGAGTTTAGATATTTCTTATCGGTCTATTTTTTCTAACTTTTTACTCAATCTGTCGACTTTCATATGTATCTACGTAAGTAGTTATACAATGTTCGTATCTATCTATCTATCTATCTATCGTTCTCTTGACTTTAACTGATTTCCTTATCAGCTTATATGTCTGTCGTTTATTCCAGCTTTTGCACTGGAACCTTTTTCCTATTCTTTCAGATTTACATTCTTTCTTTCCTTCTCTCTTTCTTTCTTTCTTTCTTTCTTTCGCTCTTTCTTTCGCTCTTTCTTTCGCCGTATAAAATTACTTTACTTTTTTCTTTGTTTCTTAGCATCTGTCTACATATCTATAAAGTCTATCACAATCTATGTAACATTTTATCTTAGTCCCACAATACCTTAGACTTTCAACTCTCTCACCGTGCTATAAAGCTGTGACTCTCTCGAAAAAGTAGAAAGGTAGAAATTAGAAGCTATAAAGAAGAAAGATAGTAAGGAAAGGGAAAACACGTTCATTACAAAACCCCTTTTTATTACAGGTGTCACCTCCCTTTTTCTTGTACCACTGCCAAAGTAGAAATTGTGTGCTTTGTTTAGTCGATAAAGGGAAGGTTTATGCTTTTATTTATATGTACTTACCAACCCCTCTGCACGAGTAGGATGTGACACAAGGTCAATTGATT
>CM042157.1:1379286-1384286 GCA_023376005.1 Doryteuthis pealeii
AAACCTCAATTATTAATAAAATTGTTTTACATTATTAATACTGTTGGCTTTATTTACATACTGATAACGTGCAATTGTATTATATATACAACAAAATAGCAGTTTACAGTGTGAACGGGAAGGCTAATTGCATATTGATATTAAAAAATTGATTTTAATAAATATGTGCTTGGTATATTGATTTCTAACTGTTTGGTTTTATTTTAATGAATATGAGCAAAAATCTCTTCAATAAATCTTAAATGAAATCCATTAACAAAAAAAATAACTGTAATTTATTCTTTACTTCCTCTTTTAACTAAATACTTAAATTAGAAAAAATAACAATGAAAGACGAGAGTGATGGAAGAGTAAGTTTCAGTTGTTCTATTTTTCGATTATACTTCCCCATCTGTTTCAAATTTTTGAACTGCATTCTTATTTAGTTTTATTATCCTTTTCTAATTTAGTATAATATTTTATTACATTAAAACTTAAATACTTGCACCCGGAGGGTGCATATATTTGCTAGTACTTATAATATACTTATAATATACTAAGATATTCATATTCGTAAATGAGTGTAAACAAACAGTTTGATTGAGATGGCGATAGCCGACAATTTTTGGGAGAATATGTGCTTAATTGAAGTCATACCTAATTTCGAAAGTTAATTGGTTATTCTTATATATACAATATGCATATGTATTTCGATATATATAATATAATATATATATATATATATATATATATATAAATTACTCATAATGCGTTATATATATATATCCTAAAAATGGACTCTCCGTCGATTTTCGGCGTATGAGGGTTCATACGCACAATGAACTCCCACACAGGGATTTGTTTATAGTGGTGAAGGCTTGTGTAGGACCATTCCGCACTTTTTGGCACAGTCGATAGGAAAGAATTGGTGCATCAAGGGTTGCCACAAACCCAATCAACGACCGACCTCAGGAATTTTGAATTCAGAGTTATCCCTCTCCTAGATTGGTTACCTAGCCAAGGCTGAAGAGCCCAGTCTGCCCTACTATTTAACCCATAGCTGGAGGGAGAATATATGGATTCATACCTTTCCCAAGGGTATTAGCGCTATGCGAAATGCCAACAGCTTCGTCTAGGAATTGAACTCGAATCAACGAGTCCATTTTCCACGATTCTAGCCACTAACTAGCCCACGCGCTTCCATATATATATATATAAAGAGCGATAAGAAAGAAAGAAAGAGAGAGAGAGAGAGAGAGAGAGAGAGAGAGAGAGAGAGAGAGAGAGAGAGAGAGGGGGGAATTGGAGTTAAATAATGACAGTGAGTTAGGAAGTGCTTTCGATAGATTCATACTTTGTTATTTTGATTATATGTGTCCAAACTTTTCTCTCACTCTCTCTTCAATTGTTTTATACTGACATATCTGACTGACAAAGAATGTTAAATCAATTGGTATTATTGAAATATATGGTTTCACGATACTGCCGAGTTCAATGGGATGTTTTTAGTGATGCATAAAGAAGATAGATTGTTTGTTTGTTTGTTTTTTAAAGGATATGCTAGAATTTCAGGAATTGTAATGCTATGCCGACGGGGAAATACCTAGACACACTTAATATTAACGTCAATTTGACAACAGACTTAAAAGAAATTCATAAGATTTCGATATTTAAATAGTGACAAGTGCCTAGAATTTCATAAAAATATAAAAATAATTATGAAACTATTCCCAAAGAAGATGTTTACAAAATATCTTGCAAACTGGGCTACTATTGTGTTCTAAAAGGGATAATATCAGACAAGGTTGTTGTCGAGTTGAAGGACCAGTTCATAGATTCAAGATAGAGCGCTTTATTGCAGAGATATACAATAAGACAGGAAAGGAATAGGGAGGTACACTACTAATCGGCGAATCCAGCCCAGCCTAAGGTTGTGCTCACTATATATATAGTCAGACCGCATAAGTGTGGAATAGTCCATTACAATAGTTACAAGAATGCATTGGAGAAATTTAATAACTTTAAATGAAAATATATGAACACCGAAGCATTGAAGAGAAATGTAAATCTTAACACTCTTATTACATTGTTCATTACGTGAGCATTTTCTATGTTAAAATAAAGCTAATTTTATTTCTATTGCTTCCATAGAAATGAAAAATAATTCATTTTAACATAGTAGAAAATGCATTCAGAACTTCAGCTCTGTATCCTAGAGAAGGCACAGCTGGAATTCAAAACCAGAGCTCTGCAAACAAAATAAATTTGTCTATCATCTTCTACACGACGGCGGTTCTAGCTTGACGCTGCCTGATCTTGGGTAATCCCAATACCCCCCCCCCACCTTCATTATGACTTTTGCGTCCTCTTTAGTAGTTCTTCTGTATTGTGAGACTCAGATGAATACAAAGAACCATTGTAAAGGATGAATCCGCATATATATATATATATATATATTATATATATATATATATATATATATATATATATATATTACGGATTTTTGCCAATCCACGAAGCAAATAAATTTACTTATGGGTTTATAAATCGAGTTAAAAAGTGCTCAATAAAAAGAGCTAAATATACGTTTTTTTTTAAAGCAAATGTTATAAATTCCAACTACAGTTTCTTGCCGGAGCAATTCTTCAGGGAATATATATATATATATATATATATATATATATATATATATATATATATATATATATATATATAATCCAAAAGTCCAGAGAAGAAATCTTCCTTACGACATAGGAGTTTTTTTAAACACCTGTCGTAGTTTGAGAGCTCAATGTGTGCTCTTATTGTTAGAGTCACAGAGCAAATTTATAAGTAAAGAAATAACAAAAGACTTAGAGATTTTGCATTATAGCCTATTTCGGGGAGCTTAGACAACATGTCTAATTCTCCCAGCTCATCAGATGCGAATGACGAGCTGATGAGCTGGGAGAATTAGACACTTTGTCTAAGCTCCCCGAAATAGGCTATAATGCAAAAATCTCTAAGTCTTTTGTTATTTCTATACTTATATATATATATATATATAATATATATATATATATATTATATATATATATATATAGTGTGTCCTAAAACTATCGAGATTGAAGCTGTATTTACCAAGATAGTAATGAACCATAAAAGGAACGTTATTTTTTTCAGAATACAAGGTGTGTCAAAAAGTACAAAAATCTTGATAATTTTTTACTCATCTTCTCTCTCTCTCTATATATATATATGTATACATATACACAGAGGTAGAGAGAGAGGGAGAGAGTGAGAGAGAGAGAAGAGAGTGTGTGTGTGTGTGTGTGTGTGTGTGTGTGTGTGTGAGAGAGAGAGAGAGAGAGAGAGAGAGAGAGAGAGAGAGATAGAGAGAGAGAGAGAGAGAGATGCATCCCTGATTATGCAATGTTGTTTCACTTTGATGAAACCTCTTTTCTTTTGGCCATTAATTAATAATCATAACTGTATTTTCTTTCATTCTTATAATTCCTATTTTCCTAATTACGATGACATCGATTGAAAGACGCAAATGATTTTCTTTATTTAGGTCAGCAAATAGGAAGCAACAATGAAAGTGGCAAATAAATAAAGAAAGCCTTATTCTCTAAAATTCATATACGTTACAATATTAAGTTTGTAAACTAATAAATGTCAGAATAAGAAAAAAGGAAGACATTGGTTTCTTTTTGTTGTTGTTAATGTTGCTGTTGAATTGCCAAAAATAAATAAATAAATTCGATTTGATATCAATTTTGCTTGCTATTTGTATTCGTTAAAGAGGTCAATCATGTTTAAATGTTTTTTTTTATTCATGATTATTGCGTCTTGTGCCATACACAGTGTATAAAAATGGAAGCATAAGTAAAATCGTCGGGGTGGCCTAAAGTCAGTATCAGCAACAGCGAGGGAGTCTATCCCCTTTTCACTAGCGCTAGACCAAGGACATTGTTTTTTAGCATCTGATGAGAAGCGCCACACCTACTATCAGCTCCTTACTTCACCGCACAAATCCCTGTGCTACACATAAACAGAGTTGGCGAGGGCTAGTATCGAACCCGGAACCTTGGTGTCCTTGGCAGACGCTCTACCGACTGAGCTAAACGAATTAATCAACAAAAAAGAAAACCGGTGCAAAATCTTGTATCCATGATGCGGCTAATAAAGCTATAAAATTCTACTTTAATAGTCATCATTATTATTTGTTTTGTCACTGTTTACCTTAATTATTTATTACTTAGCTGTAATGGCATCAGTTAGAAATAAAATAATTTTTAGTGCTAGTTTGATGTTGTTATCATTTCAGAAAAGATGGTCATTCAGGAAATTCTTCAGGAAATTCTTCAGGAAACGACAGAAGGTGGTCATAGAAGAATGATACTTTGCGTGAGTAGATAGTCTTAATCGGATGGCTTGGTTTAATAAATCAACCGTGAAACGCAGGGTGTGGGGATAGTAGAAATCTTAATCTAATCCTGCTTTCTCACTCAACAAATACATTTCAGATCTGGAGAGCCTAGGAACGGCCCCAGAGGGATATGCCGACACCCATCGTTAACTATGCCACGTTGCCAAGATGTCGTAATTCAGGAGCCGAAGAGATAACCTACATGCTAATTAGGTAGCTGTTTTTAATTTTTGTCACTTTAGTTTATATACACATTATTTATAATTTAATGATAATTCATATCAATAGACATGCTGCTGTGAAAAGAAAAATGATAATTGTTTAAAAGTGTTTTATAATTTGCTTGAAGCATTGTGTTTATATTAGTTTGGTGGTTGGTTTTGGAGGCTATCACAATGAAAATGTAAAGAAAAATAAGGTAACTATGGTGTTGTTTGTTAACCTTTAATTTATTTTTAATATTTCGAAATGAAATC
Organism: Doryteuthis pealeii; assembly: GCA_023376005.1. NCBI lineage: Eukaryota > Metazoa > Mollusca > Cephalopoda > Myopsida > Loliginidae > Doryteuthis > Doryteuthis pealeii. The sequence continues at coordinate 1,384,153 of CM042157.1, forward strand.
TCTTCAAGAGAAGATTTCTGAAACTGAAACTGTTGTTAGTAAATGTCTATTCTGCTTTGTGTCTTACATCTTCCAAATTCTCTGCATGTGTATGTGTGTGTGTATGAGTGTGTGTTTATGTGTGTGTGTATTTA
>CM042157.1:1386786-1406786 GCA_023376005.1 Doryteuthis pealeii
TACAGTATATAATATAATATATATATATAGATAGAGATAGAGATAGATAGAATAGATAGTAGAGAGGAGAGAGAGAGAGAGAAAGAAAGAGAGAGAGAGAGAAAGAAAGAAAGAAAGAAAGTGAAGGCTTTGGTAAGAATGTCTGCTTTATTTCTTCTCATATCCGGACAATACATATAAGAAAGTACATATAATATTATATATATATATATAAAATATATATATAGAGAGAGAGAGAGAGAGAGAGACAGAGAGGAGAGAGGGAGAGAAAGAAAGAAAGTGAAGTCTTTGGTAAGAATGTCTGCTTTATTTTCTCACTCATATCCGGCATTGACAATAAAGAAAGACTGATGAAAAAATTTTGATAAGAATGTCATTTCCCTATTGTGTTCTGAGCAATTTTCATTTCTTAAAGTTTCACATGATAAACTTTGACGGGAAATTTTTGATCATTTGAATGACATTTCCAATTTGGTCTTAATTATATTTTCAATTCAATTTAATTTCCTTTCTTTATTCTCAAAAACGAACTTTTCAACTATCAAACTCAGAAATTGATTTTTTTCTTCTTTCCGTCTTTCATGCCTGTGGATGCGAAACTACGAAGTTATGTTTCTATATCTTTTCCAATTTTTCCTGAATTTAATCGATCGTTGGGCACTTTGAATAATTTGACATCGACTCTTTATTCTGCTTAAATCTAATATTATATAAAACGGTAGAGAGTAGAAATCCTTTCGAAATAGTATGAAGTGGCTTTGAAAAGATGAAGAAACGTGAAGAAGATTTTGGCCGGATTTTCTTGTTTATCATTCACTATCGTATATATTATATATAATATATATATATATATATATATATATATATATAATATATAAGTATAAAAGAGAGGAAAAGAATCCGACAATATGAGTAAGAAAAGGTGGAATGAAAACATCACACATGCTGTTAAAGAAGAAAACAATTTATAATATAATCATAGCTGATACTGATCAATATTTCGATTTTACAAAAATCATCATCAGAGCTCATTCACTCCCGTAGTTGTTTGGGTCGGAGAGGAAAGTCAAAATGAGTTTACAAAACAAAAAACCTTACGTTTTTTGCAGTATTAAGGTTTTTTTGTTTGTAAACTCATTTTGACTTTCCTCTCCGACCCAACCAACTACGGGAGTGAATGAGCTCTGATGATGATTTTTGTAAAATCGAAATATTGATCAGTATCAGCTATGATTATATTATAAATTGTTTTCTTCTTTAACAGCATTGTGTGATGTTTTCCTTACACCTTTTCTTACTCATATATATATATATATATATATATATATATATATATATATATATATGTGTGTGTGTGTGTGTGTGTGTGTGTGTGTGTATGTATAATATGTATGTAAATTTGGAGGGAAATGTGCTCCAATCTAAGAAGAAAGACATTGTAAATGCAACCGTTAAAGGAAAAGCTAAATGCACAATAACTATTGGAGAAGAAACTCTGCTGACATTATGGTTTCCTCTGTGAAGATACTCTGAAATAAAACCTGCAATTTGCATAGTCACCAGTTTGCTTTATTCGTCTCTGGTCTGGAATTATTTACACCTAGAGTGTAACAAAAGTGTCGTACAATCTTATGTTACTTTTATCCAACGACACACAGATGTCTTCGTACATCATCTGGCTGACTTGTAATGCATGTGTAATTTTTGCTAAAGAGGATTATTAAAAATTCCACGAGTGAATTCTATTAAATCTGTAGAGAATTCAAGTCAGGATATTTGAATTGTAATGTTGGTGGTAAAAACGACAATGATTATCAATCTCTTATTTTCCATAATATCACTGCTACAATTTCTGGTGAATCAGAAATAATCTTAATATATAAACTATTCTAATGTCCTAATTTATATTGATGTCCTTTGAAGAAATTCTATTACTCATTTTCAGCATAAAAAAGTCGACCGAGTGGCCCTATTGTCGGTATCAGCCAGACAGCGAGGGAGTCTATCTCCTTTTCGCTAGTGCTAGACCAGGGAAATTGTTTTTTTTTTATATCTGAAGTGGAGCATCAAAACTATCATCAGCTCCCTGTGCTACTCATACGCTGAGTTGGCGAGGGCCGGTTTTGAACCCAGAACTTCGTAGTTCCGAGCCGGTTAAAACCAGATAAAAAGGGCCAATGGAAAAAGAGATATTCTTCCAAGTCAAAGTCCATATAGGAAAAGTCCTAAATTGGTATTCCCCTTCTTCGAGTTTTACGCTGATGACTTGTATTCCGGTTAAAGATCAGCTTGAAATTTTATTCTATTTTTGTGAAAGAAAAATGCAAGGCGTAATATTTTTGAAGTCGAATATTTAACTTGTCTATTTTTATTGGACCAATTTCAGTTCACAAATGTAGGATTGGTTATTTTTTCTCTCACTTTGCTCACAATACAAGTTGGGCAAAGATAAATAACAAAAAACCAAAAAACCAAAAAGAAACAAAAACAAGAAACGGTCTCAGAGTTCCAGTCTTTTCAGATTGGTACCATTCTTGGAGTGGTTCCAAATCAAGTCCGGTTATTTCCTAGCACATAAAATAAGTAGGAATTCGCGTTTCACCATCTCATAAAGCACCCAATCAAGTAAATTGTTAATAACCATCTTTCTATTAGACCGACACTAAATTACGTCCACAGAAAACATTGGCTAAAATATATGGACATATTTTAGAAAAAGAGGTTAAATAAATAGATAAAAAAAAATACATATATATGAGACTTCGTTCTTACACACAGAATTACTTAGTATTTTTCCCTTTAGAACTCACACAAAAAAAGTGTTTGCTAGAAAATAGATTGTTTTATGCAGACAAATAACAACCTATATCTCTGATGACGCGATGTAGAATGACTAAATTATACATTTGCGATGTTTATACTCATGTGTCACGTGAACGGAACGCTACAGACTCAGTCAGTCCAGAAGAGAAATATACTAAACAATACCCACATGAGACTTACGCATAATTACAAGAGAATCATATGTGTGTGTGTGTGTGTGTGTGTGTGTGTCTGTCTGTGTTTGTGTGTGTGTGTCCGTGTTTGTATGTGTGTCTGTGTCCGTGTTTGTGTGTGTGTCTGTGTGTGAGAGAGAGATACTCCTCTCTCTTCTCTCTCTCTCTCTCTCTCTCTCTCTCTCTATATATATATATATATATATATATATAATATATACTATAGTCTGATATAGTCACGCTTCAGCTTTCACTGGAATGGTGCGCCAAATTGCATTAGTATTAGGAAAGTGCTCGATATAAAGAATAGAGCTATTATATAATATAATAAAATAAATATATAAAGGTATTACATATCTGTTTATTTGATGGCAATAGAACAGTCACAACGTTTGGTTTCATACATGCAATGAATACATGCGATTTTGCCTGTATGAAACCTAAGGTTGTGACTGTTCTATTGCCATCAAATAAATAGATATGTAATACCTTTATATATTTATTTTATATATATATATATATATATATATATATATATAATATATAATGCAAGGTGTGTCAAAAAGTTTTCGATATTTAAGGGTAATTTTTACACACCTAGTATTCTGAAAAATTAACGTTCCATTCATTTTTCATTTCTATCGGTAAATACAGTTTCAATCTCGATACTTCAATCTCGATACCTTATACATACATATATATATATCGTCGTCAGGGCGGCCTAAGGTCGGTATTAGCTAGTCAGCGAGGGAGTCTATCCCCTTTTCAATAGCGCTAGACCAAGGAGATTATTTTAGCATCTGAGGTGGAGCGCCACACCTACCATCAGCTCCTTACTTTACCGCACAGATCCCTGTGCTGCTCATACGCTGAGTTGGCGAGGGCGGGTATCGAACTAGGAACCTTGTGGTTTCTAGCCGAACGCTTTCTCTCAATACTTTTTCGTATCTGTCATTGAGCAATATACGAGCTATTGTTCGTGCTACTCTGAACAACATATTAGTTAGTAATTATCATAAACCTTTTGACAAATAAATATTATGTACTTCTTTTTTAGACGATGGGTGTTGGCATCCGAAATACACAAGATTTCAAATGTATCACAGGCTTCCTACACACTGAGCAATCAGAACGGTCAGTGTTTTCTGTACTTTCAGGAAAATTTGCAATAAGCAAGAAATCCACATCGATTTTTTTTCAACTAATAAAAATGAAACAATTTAATTCTATTTCAATGAAGATGTATGTTTTACAAATTTTCTCTCTCTCTCTTTCTTTTCTTTTTTTCTCTCTCTCTCTTTCTTTCTTGCTCTCTCTCTCTCTCTCTCTTTTCTTCTCTCTTCTCCTCTTTCTTTCTTTTTGTCTTTTTCTTTTTTCTTTCTTCTTTTCTCTTTCTCTCCTTTTTCCTTCTCTTTCTCTTTTCTTTCTCCTCTTTCTTCTTCTCTCTCTTCTCTTTTTCTTTCTTTCTTTCTCTCTCTCTTTTTCTTTTATTTCCCTCTCTCTTCTGTTTTCTTTCTTTTCTCTTTATTCTCTCTCTCTCTGTCTTTCTCTCTCTCTTTTTAATACTTCTCTTCTCCTCTCTCTCTCTCTTTTACAACGACACTTCTTATGTGAAAAAGACAGTCCCATGGATTGGAAATGCACTGTAAGGTTCAAGGTTATAATATGAACATACAACTCCGACACGATTGTGGGACACAACATTTTTTATAATAGTAAAACAGCACAGAAATATGACAAGATACATAATAGGAATAACAAAGATAATACAAATGAGATACAATAAGGACACATTCAAGTGTTACGTACATGTATAATATAAAAAGAGTTACGGATAGTCCATATAATGGAAGTCACTTACTGACTTAGTCCGTACGTGGGACCGGCACGGAAACCCAAGGGAAGATAACTCTTCCAGGCAAAGGCAAAGATATCCCAACAGCACTAACTCTCCGGTAATGTTCCGATCACAGAGGCCAGTAAAAAAAGATCATGTTGACAGTCTTCTGTCCACATGACAGGCCCATCAATATTGATTCCTTGAAAAAGATAACAAATGTTAAAAGTTATCATAATAAAGAGCATCATAGTTTGTGTGCAGTCAGTGCACCAAAGATTTAACAGGATAAGGCCGCACAGTCCATTGCGGCAGATGCAGATTTTTTTGGTCACTGGGCCAACATGCTGCCTGGGTGCAGAGGGGTTCGGGTATATATATACTATATAGATATACTATATTATACCAGTTATTAGACACACACAGCTTTATATATATGTGTGTGTAGTCTTTATGTCTCTACTCTCTCTTCTCTGTAGTTAAGTATATATATAATTATATATATATATATATATTATATATAAATAAGAACATGAAAAAAAAAGAGAAACATAGAAACATGACGGAGAGGTCACTGCAAGTAGACATATTACTATATAATATATATAATATATATTATTATTATATATATTATATAATATATAGACACACACACATATAAATTAATATGTTGTGCCGTGTGTGCTGTGTGTGTGTAATATATTATTTATACACACACTATAAAATATATTTATATATATGTGGGGTTGTGTGTGTGTCTCTTCTCTCTCTCTCTTCTATTATTTATATATTATATACATATATATATATATATATATATATAACATTATATATATTTATATGTGTGCATATATATATATATATATAATTATATATATATATATATTAAGATACAAAGGAACAAGTGAATAAAAAAGACAAGGAAAGAAAGAGGGAAAGATAGAATGGCGATATATTCAATATTTAAAAAGAACACAGCCAAAAAGGAAAAAAGAATGGAACATGAATTAAAGTGATGAAGATGGAAAGAGTAAAAGAAAGAATGAGCAAGTGGAAATCAAAAGAGGGGAAAAGGAAACTAGGAAAAAACAATAAATGAAAAAAATCGAAATAAAACCAAACTGAATGGAAAAACGTCCGAAGTCTTCATCTATTCTGTCTCTACTCGCCCGTGCGCCTCTCCGTAGCAAAGTGAGTCAGGAAGCTTTTTCTGACGTCAGAAAGCAAAAGCGATTAAAACAGAGACCACGAAACAAGCTTTATAGGCCGCGCCATCACTAGATGCGCATTTTGCTTGAGCGTATTGCCCAAATGCAAGTGCTATAGTGAACGGTAGAGGTCCAAATGCTGGCTTCTGCTATGGGAGATCAGTGGCAGCTATTAAGATGGAATATATATATGTATATATTAGTATACTATATATATTATATATAATAATATATATACTATATATATGTATATTATAGTAAGTATAATAGGTCAAGACGGTTAATGGCATGTGGTTACGTGCGGACGCATACTTATCTGCGGTAAAATAGTATATTTTATTACCTTGTGGAAGACGCATAGTTAGACGCAACGACCACACACTCATATATAATACTACACAATATATATATAATATATATATATATATAATGTACACAATTACACTAAGGCAAACGATAGGTGAGATGCATACAGATGTATAGACTAACGATATATTACATATATGAAATGCTAAAATTTAGAAATAACACAACCATTTTGAATAGAAAAATGCATTAAATATAGAAAAATACAGCTATCATGATATAGACATGATCGAATGTATATATAGTATTATATATATATATATATATATCATATATGTATATATATAATATAGTAGAGAGAGAAGAAAGAGAGAGAGAGAGAAATAGAAAGATAGATAGATGAGAATGATGTAAATATATATAAGAGAATGATTTTAGATACTATGACAATAAAAAAAACATATATAAAAAACATAAATATAAGCCAAGCCGGCATAGTATTGAGGCCTTCGGCTATATATTAATATATATATATATATATTAATAATTATATATAGGTAGGTAGATGATAGATAGTAGTAGACATGAAATGAGTATTATGATATATGATATATATATATATTATAGAATATATACTATATCTGCGTGCCGTGTTTTGCATTGCATCCCCTTTTCGTTATAATATAGTGGCATTATATATATGATATATATAATATATTATAATATATATATATAGTTATGATATATATAGACTGTATTTAAAGTTTGGTATGACGTGTCAGACTGTTATACTACCAAAAAGAGATGTCATTCTTTGATTGAAATCTCGCAGACACATTAAGTGTTTCTAACTAAGAAAACACAAATCATTTGTTTTTTTGATTTTTACTAATTAAGTGATATATTTCTTAATTACAATAAAATCAAATCAATTCTATGAACTCTACCACAGTAATGAAAAATAAAGTAAGCGAAAAATTGGGTATTAAAAGGAAATGAATTAGACTACATACAGGTAGGTACCTCTTTCCCGCTCTGTTCGATCTCCTCTTCTCTCCCACCTCCTTCTGGTGTTGTCTCTGGGTTCAAATAAAGATAGTCTGGGGAGGATACATTCTAAAAAAATATTTACTCAAATGTAAGACAAAAAAGCATTCTCTAAAAAAAGAAAACATTGTAATATACGAATTCTTGCGATTAAAACAAATTTGCTAGAATATTTTCCTCTTATTCTCTCTGTACTCCTGTTTTTCCCTGTCAACTTGTGTGTCTAAAAAACAATTAGTCCGGTCATTGGACCGGGTACTTTTATCTAGTTATATATACACATAGTATATTAACTGATACACTGGTAAAAAAATTAAAGAATCTTTCCTCTCTCTGTCTCCTCTCTGTCTGTCTTCTGTCTTCTCTCTCATCTCTATATATATATCATAATATATATACTTGATTATAATGAGATGTGTGTTATGTCTGTCTGTAACACCGAAACTCGTTCACTACTCAACGTCACAATTCCCTTAGTTATTTACGATTCACATTCTCCATAATTGTATTTTAATCTAAACCTTCAATTCATTAATAAAAATTGTTCTAGCTCATTATTGCATACTTTGGCTTTATTTACATACTGATCAACGTGCATATTGTATTTTATATATACAACAAAAATAGCAGTTACCAGTTCGTGAAACGGGTAAGGGTAATTGCATATTGATATAAAAAATTGATTTAATAATATGTGCTTGGGATTATATTGCATTTCTAACGTTTGCGTTTTATTTTCAGATTGCAATATGAGCAAAAATCTCTTCAATAAAATCTTTTTAAATGAAATCCATTAACAAAGAAAAATAACTGAATTTTATCTTTACTTCCTCTTTAACTAAATACTAAGTTAGAAAAATAATATACAATGACAGACGAGAAGTGATGGAAAGAGAAGTTTCAGTGCTTCTATTTTCGATTATACTTCCCCATCGTTTCAAGATCTTTTGAACTGCATTCTTATTTAGTTTTATTATCCTTTTCTAAATTTAGTTATAATATTTTATTTAAACATTAAAACTAAATACTTGCCACCCGGATGGTGCATATATGTGCTAAGTACTTATAAAACTTTATGTAATATACTAAATATTCATATTCGCTAATGAGTTGTAAACAAACCAGTTGCATTGAGCATGCGATAGCCGACAATTTTGGGAAATATGTGTCTTAATTGAAGTCGATACCTAATTCGAAAGTTAATTGCGTTATTCTATATATACAATATGCATATGTATTTCGAGTATATATAATATAATATATATAAAATATATATATATATATATAAATTACTATAATGCGTTATATATATATATTAAAAAAAATGGACTCCCCGTCGATTTTTCGGCGTATGAGGTTCTATACGCACAATGAACTCCCACAAGCAGATTTGTTATAGTGGTGAAGCTTGGTAAGGGACCATCCGCCACTTTTGGCACAGTCGATAGGAAAGAAGATGGTGCATCAAGGGTTGATACCAACAAACCCAATCAACGACGACCTCAGGAATTTTGAATTTCAGAGTTATCCCCTCCTAGATTGGTTACCAGCCAGGGCTGAAGAGCCCAGTCCTGCACCTACTATTTAACCCATAGTGATGAGAGATATATGGATTCATACCGTTCCCAAGGTTATTAGCCTATTGCGAAAGCCAACAGCTTCGTCTAGGAATGAACTCGAATCAACGAGTCCATTTTCCACGATTCAGCCAACACTAGCCCACGCGCTTCCATATATATATATATAAAGAGCGCATAAGAAAGAAAGAAAGAGAGAGAGAGAGAGAGAGAGAGAGAGAGAGAGAAAGAGAGATGAGAGAGAGAGAGAGGGGGGAATTGGAGTTAAATAATGACTAGTGACTTAGGATAGTGCTTTCGATATATTCCATTACTTTGTTATTTGATTATATGTTCCAAACTTTCTCTCAACTCTCTCTTCAATTTTAACTGACATATCTACTGACAAAGAATGTTTAAATCAATTGGTATTATTGAAAATATATGTTACGATACTGCGAGTTCAATGGGTATGTTTAGTTGATGCCATAAGAAGATAGATTGTTATGTTTGTTTTGTTTTTTAAGGATATGCTGAATTTCAGGAATTGGTATGCTATGCCGACGGCGGACAATCCTAGACCACTAATATTACAGTCAATTTGACAACAGACTTAAAAGAAAATCATAAGATTTCTATATTTAACATAGTTGGACTAAGTCTAGAATTTTCATAAGAATATAAAATAATTATGAACTATTCCAACAAGAAGTTGTTTACAAAACTATCTTGCAAACTGGCCTTACTATTGTGTTCTAAAAGGAGATAATATCAGACAAGGTTGTTGTTCGTATGTGAAGACCAGTCATAGATTCAAGATTAGAGCGCTTGTATTGCAGAGTATATACAATAAGACAGTAAAGAATAGGAAGGTACACGTACTAATCGTGCGCAATCCAGCCCATGCCTGAAGTTGTGCTCACTAATATATAGTCAGACCCGCATAAGTGTGGATAGTCCATTACATAGTTACAAGAATGCATTGGAGGAAATTTTAATAACTTTAAATGAGCAAAAATATATGAACATCCGAAGCATTGAAGAGAAATGTAAATCTTACACCCTCTTATTACATTTGTTCATTACGTGGAGCATTTCCTATGTTACAAAATAAAGCTAATTTTTATTTCTATTGACTCCATAGAAATGGAAATCAATTCATACTGGTTACATCATAGTAGAATAATGCAAGTTCAGAGACTTCACTCGTATCCTAAGAGAAGGCACAGCTGGAATCAAAACCAAGCTCTGCCAAACAAAATACAATTTGTCTAATCATCTTCTACACGACGGCGTTTCTAGCTGGTACGCTGCCTCATCTTGCGGTAATCCCAATACCCCCCCCCCACCTTCATTATGACTTTTGCGTCCTCTTTGTAGTTCTCTGCTATTGTGAGCGACTCAGATGAATACAAAGAACCATTGTAAAGGATTGAATCACAGCAAATATAATATAATCTATATTATTATAGTATATATATATATATATATATATATATTATATTACGGATTTTGCCAATCCACGAAGCAAATAAATTTACTTATGGCAGTTTATAAATCGAGGTTTAAAAAGTGCTCAATAAAAAAAGCTAAATATACGTTTTTTTAAAGCCAAATTTATAAATTCAACTACAGTTTTTGCCGGAGCAATTCTTCAGGGAATATAATATATATATATAATATATATATATATATATATATATATATATATATATATATATTATAATCCAAAAGTCCAGAGAAGAAATCTTCCTTACACATTACGAAGTTTTTTTATAACACCCTGTCGTAGTTTGAGAGCTCAATGGTGCTCTTATTGTAGAGTCACAGAGCAAATTTATAATGTAAAAGAAATAACAAAAGACTTAGAGATTTTGCCTTATAGCCTATTTCGGGGGCTTAGACAACATGTCTAATTCTCCCAGCTCATCAGATGCGAATGACGAGCTTGATGAAGCTGGAGAATTAGACCTTTGTCTAAAGCTCCCCGAATATAAGGCTATAAGCAAAAATCTCTACAGTCTTTTGATTCTAACTTATATATATATATATATATAATATATAGTTATTATATATTATAATATATATATATATAGTTGTCCTAAACTATCTGAGATTGAAGCTGTATTTACCAAGATAGTAAGAACCATAAAAGGAACCGTTATTTTTTCAGATACAAGGATGCTGTCAAAAAGTACAAAAATCTTGATAATCTTTTTACTCATATTCTCCTCTCTCTAATATATATATATGCTATACATATACACAGAGGAGGAGAGAGAGGAAGAGCTGAGAGAGAGAGAAGAGAGTGTCGTGTGTGTGTGATTGTGGTGTTGTGTGTGGTTGTTGTGAGAGAGAGAGAGAGAGAGAGAGGAGAGAGAGGAGAGGAGAGATAGAGAGAGAGAGAGAGTAGAGATGCATCCGCTGATATGCAATGTTGTTTCACTGTTGATGAACCTTCTTTTCTTTTGCCATTAATTAATCAATCATAACTGTATTTCTTTCATCTTATTAATCCTATCTTTCCTAATTACCGCGATGACATCGATTGAAGACGCAAATGATTTTTTCTTTATTTAGGTCAGCAAATAGGAAGCAACAATTGAAAGTGGCAAATAAATAAAGAAAGCGCTATATCCTAAAATTCATATACGTACAATATTTAAGTTTGAACAATAAATCTGTCAGCAATAAGAAAAAAGGAAGATCATTGGTTTCTTTTGTTGTTGTTAATGTTGCTGTTGAATTGCCAAAAAAATAAATGAAATTTCGATTTATATCAATTTTGCTTGCTTATTGTTATTCGTAAAGAGTCTAATCAGTTTAAATGTTTTTTATATCATTTATTGCCGTCTTGCTGCCAACAACAGTGTATAAAAAATGAAGCATTAAGTAAAATCGTCGGGGGGCCTAAAGTCAGTAATCAGCAACAGCGAGGGAGTCTAGTCCCCTTTCACTGAGCGCTAGACCAAGGACATTTTTTTTTTAGCATCTGATTATGAGAGCGCCACACCTCACAGCTCATTACATTTCACCGCACAAATCTGTGCTACACATAGAAACAGAGTTGGCGAGCGGCTGTACGAAACCCGGAACCTTGGTGTCCTTGGCAGACGCTTCTACCGACTGAGCTAGACGCAATTATTCAACAAAAAAGAAAACCGTGCAAAATCTGTATCCTCATGATGCGGCTAATAAAGCTATTAAAAATTCTACTTTTAATAGTCATCATTATTATTTGTTTTGTCACTGTTACCTAATTATTTCATTACTTAGCTGTAATGGATTCAGTTAGAAATAAAAAAATAATTTTAGTGCTAGTTGATGTATTTATCATTCAGAAAAGATGGTCATTCAGGAAATTCTCAGGAAATTCTTCAGGGAGAAACTAACAGAGGTGGTCATAGAAGAATGATACTTTCTGAGTAGATAGTCTTATCGGATGGCTTGGTTTTAATAAATCAACCGTGAAACGCAGGGTGTGCGGATAGTAGAAATCTTATCAATTCCTGCTTTCTCACTCAACAAATACATTTTCAGATTGGAGAGCCCCTAGGAACGGCCCCAGAGGGATATGCCCGCGACACCCACGTTTAACTATGCCACGTTGCCAAGATTGTCGTATCAGAGCCGAAGAGTACCTACATTGCTAATATAAGCTATGTTTTAATTTTTTCACTTCAGTTTATATAACACATATTTATATTTAATGATAATTCATTATCAATAGACATCTGCTGTTGAAAAGAAAAATGATAATTGTTTAAATGTTATAATTTGCTGAAGCATTGTGTTAAAGTTCGGTGGTTGGTTTGGAGGCTATCACAATGAAATGTAAAAAAAATTAAGTGGTAACTTGGTGTTGTTTGTTAACCCTTAATTTATTTGAATATTTCGAAATGAAATCTCTTCAAAAGGCAGAGATTTCTTGGAAACTGAAATACTGTTGTTAGTTAAATGTCTATTCTGCTTTGTCTTACATCTTCCAAATCTCTGCATGGTATGTGTGTGTGTATGAGTGTGTGTTTATGTGTTGTGGTGTATCTTCATGGTATGTGTCATTTCAATAATGTCTGGTATTCATTCCAGCGTATTGGCATACCTTTTTTATTTTTATTTTTAATAGTAGCTTGTTAATTTATTGTTGTGTGAGTGTGTGTGTTGTGTGTGTGATGTGCAGTGCTGTTTGGTGTCCTCTGTTGTGTGAGTATTGTTTGTCTGAGGAGTGTGTGTGTAGTGTGTGTGTGTATGTGTGTGTGTATATGTGGGTGTGAGACTTTCTAGGCCCATCTGATTCTTTTTTGTTTTCTATTTATTACTTTTACCTGTTGGGCTTGTAGCGGGTTTGGCACGCGCGTGAAAGTATCGTGTGTGATGTTTGAGTGTGTGTGTGTGTGTGTGTGTGTGTGTATGTGTCTTTCAACAACTGTCGGGTTATCATTCCAGGTTGCCTACCTTTTTGTTTTATTTTAAAGTAGTAGCTTGTATATTTGTGGTCTGTGAGCTGTGTCTCTGATGTGTGTTTAGTGTGTGGCCTGGTGTGGCATGTGTTGTGGTGAGGTTTGTGTGTGTTGTGGCTGTGTGTAAGTGTGTGTGTGATGTGTTGTGTCTGTGTACTTTCTAGGGCCCATCGTATTCTGTTCTTTTCGTATTTATTACTTTTACCTGTTGGCCTGTAGGCGGGTTGCGCGGCGCGCGTTGAATGTGTGTGAGTTTTGTGTTTGTGTGTGTGTGAGTTGTTGTGTGTGTGTGTGTGTCTTCTTAGCATTTTTTTCGAAATATTAAGAATGAATTAAAGCGTTAAAAACAGAACATTAGAGTTGCCCTATTTTACTTTACACTTGCTGTAGCCGACAAAACCAAACCAAACACGATAATTTTGACAAATAATTAGATTGCATTAATACCGTTTTTGCTAATTAGAAAAAAACCCACAAGAAAACAAAGCAGAATAGCACAGAAACGACATTGCATTGGTACGAAGAGATTACTTGTCGATCTGAAATAATCATTGCTGGTTGAATTGTTTTCTTATTGAAAATTCATAATTTCCACATCAAAAATCTCTTGCTTTAGATATTTGCTAAATAAAATAAAAAACTGTGTATTGTTCTGCTCTTTAAATATTTTTGATAATAGTTGAAGGCACGTCAGTTGATTGATAGGAAATGAATAGAAATGGAAAAGTGTTTTTTCCCAATGCATTCAAAAATGTCTTTATTAATCTATTAGCTTTAATAACGTCTACAAGAAGGACATGAAGACATGCCTCATCAACACCAACACATGGAGAGGTTAGTGCAGAAAAACCGAGCGGCGCTGACGCCTCTTTATCATACAAGGCACGAAAGAGTGAAAAAGGGAAAGAAGCGGCCACCAAAGAGGAGAGACATCGGCACCATCAGCAGGCCATCAGTGTTTTTTGCCAGTCACTGTACCAAGAGATTGCAATTCAAAATTGGCGCTGATTTCACCCATACTGTATCTGAGAAAAAACAATAACGTTCCATTAGTATAATTTTTTCAGAATACGAGGTGATTTAAAAAAGTTACCAAGTTTTAAAACTGTATTTAACCAGATAGAAATGAAGAATAAATGGAACGTTATTCTTTCTTTCAGAATAAAGATGTGTAAAAAAATACATGAGTTTCGATGACTTTCTTTTGATACACCTTATAATACATAATTATATATAATTATAATATATATAGTGAGCAGCATTTCCCTTTAAACAATGTTTGTTAACTCTAACGGACAATCATGTCGGACGAGTTTTTGTTCGCGATCCTTTCTAATGTCTGGCCATCTTTTATATGCAGGAGTGAATTGGAGTAGACCATTCCACCAAGGTTCTTTCACGAGCCTTCCGCACGGCTTGTGCCTTCATCAGTGTGAAACTGGTGGAATTTTCCTTTGCTCGCTTTAAACACGAGCAGTTACAGTAGGAATATAAGAGAGCTCACAATTCCGTTTAAAAAGAAACAGTGGCAGGAGAAATTATTAGTAGGAGCGTACCGGCTCATAAGTTTTAAAAATTTTAAGAACTAATTCCTACTGCGACTGGCTACGTTTTAAAAAGCGAGACACCGGAAAATATCCACCACGTTTATACGACATATGATAGCACAAAGACGTGCAGAAACCGTCGTGAAAAAACCAAGTGGATTACACTACACCAATTCCATCCCAGATATTTTAAAAAAAATGCCAGAGAGTTAGAAACGTCGAACAAAAACTCGTCCGACGATGAATTGTCAGTAGAGTTTTAACAAAACACACACACACACACACACAACCACACACACACAATTATATATATTATATTAATAACGACACTGACTAACAGCAAACTATCAGTATATTCATATAGATATTTTATTAATATAAGAGACAAATAATATATATATATATTTAATATATTATATATATATATATAATATAGATATAATAAAATATAGAGAGGTTTTACATATCTATTTATTAGGGACAAATAATAAATAGATATGTAACAAACCTTTATATATTTAATTCTTATTATTATATATATACAGCTCTATTTTATATTGAGCACCTTAACCAAATAATACTGCCTTTGGTACACCATTTCCAGCAAAAGATAAATAGATGACCATCTCACACTCAATAAAATTTATAGTTGACTAGATGGTATAGAGAAGAGAGAGAGGAGAGAGAGGAAGAAGAAAAGTACAGTTTTGGTCGTTATTTAATACTATCGATATCTAATATAAGAATATAATATATATATAAATATATAAATATATATAGAGAGAGAGAGAGAGAGAGAGAGAAGAGAAGGAAAGAAAGAATGAAAGAGAAAGAAAGAAAGTGAAGCTTGTGTAGAAGTCGTTTTATCAACGCATTGAATAAAAGACTGAATTTGTTCTCCAGTTCTGACAATTATTTATCTTAAAGTCTCAGATAATATCGAATTGATCTTAGAGCTCATTTGTTATTATTTCAATTAATTATTTCTCTTTCAAAGATTTATCAACAGATGATTTCTTCCCTTTCGTCATGGTGGATAAACTACGATTATGTCATATTTTATCTGATTTAAATCATCGTTGATTGAATAACTTAATACTTATACTGCTTATTAATATTATATAAGGTAGAGAAGAAGAGATTTGAAAAGAGAGGGTGAAAGATGAAGAACGTGAGAGATTTGTAAGATGCTCGCTATTTTCTTCTGTTTGCATTGACAATAAAAAGCGGACTTAATATATTATATATATTATAATATATATATATATATATTATATATATATAGAGAAAGGAAGGGGGAAGGGAGAAGAGAGGAGGAAGGGGAAGAAAAAGAAGAAAATAGTCTTGTAGGAAGTCGCTATTTCTACTAATCGGTATAAATAAAAGAAGAGAAAAGAATTGTAAGCAATTATAGTCTAATAAGGTCTGGAAGAAACCACATTTCATGCTTTAAAGTACATTGATAAACATTATAATTACGGAAAATAGTTTGATATTTGATCAATCATTTCCAATTGTCTTAATATATTATCAATCTCAATTCTCTTAATCTCCTTCGTAGTTTATTGTCGAGAAACGTAAAAATTTTAACACAAACAGAAACTTGAATTTTTTGAGCTTCTTTCTTTTTGGTGTTGTAAACACATATGTTCTTGATCTTTTCCAATCTCCGATTCCAATCGACGTTGACGGCGATTATGAATAGACTCTGATGCTTTATGATTTCTGTAAATCTGAAATATTTATATAAACAGAGTCAGCTATGATATTTTATAAATGTATAGTGCTCTTTGTAACAGATAAAAGTGTGTATGATTTTGCCGGTGTTCTGTTTTCTATTCACATCATATATATAGTATATATATATATATATATATATATATATATAATGTGTGGGGGGTTTATGGGGTTATTGGGTATAATATCGTATGTAAATGTGGAAGAAAGTGCTTCCATCTAAGAAGCAAAGACATTGTAAATGCAACCTTAAAGGGAAAAAGCTAAATGCACAATAAACTATTGGAGCAAGAAACTCTAGCTGACATTTGGTTTCCTTGTGAAGATACTTGAATATACACAACCTTGCCAATTTGCATAGTCACCAGTTTGCTTTATTCGTCTCTGGTCTGGAATTATTTACACCTAGAGTGTAACAAAAGTGTCGTACAATCTATGTACTATTTATCCAAACGACACACAGAGTCTTCCTACATCCATCATGGCTGACTTGTAATGCATGTGTTAAGTTTGCTAAAGAGGACTTATAAAAATTCCACGGGTGAATTCTATTAAATCTGTAGGAATTAGTCAGGATTTGAATTTAATGTTTGGTGGTAAACGCACATGATTATCAATCTCTATTTTTCCATATATCACTGCTACAATTTCTGGGTGGAATCAGAAACTAATCTTAATATATAAAACGTTCACATTCTAATTGATATGATGTCCTTAGAATTCTATATCATTTTCAGCATAAAAAGACGACGAGTGGCACTATTGTCGTATCAGCCAGACAGCGAGAGGAGTCTATCTCCTTTACGCTAGTGCTAACCAGGGAAATTGTTTTTTTTATATCTGAAGTGGAGCATCAAACTATCATCAGCTCCCTGTGCCTACTCATAGCTGATGGGAGGGCGGTTTTGAACCAGAACTTCGTTAGTTCCGAGCCGCGTTAAAACCAGATAAAAAAGGGCCAAGGAGAAAAAGAGATATTCGTTCCAGTCAAGAATAGAAAAAGTCACTAAATTGTTATTCCCCTTCTTCGAGTTTTACGCTGATGACTTAGATTCCGGTTAAAAGATCAGCCTTGAAATTTTATTCTATTTTGTGAAAGAAAAAGTGCAGGCGTTAATATTTTTGAATCGAATATTTAATTAGTCTATTTTATTGACCATGTTCAGTTCACAAATGTAGGATTGGTTATTCTCTCTGCCTTTGAGCTCACAACTATACCTAAGTGGTAAAGAAAATAACAAAAAAACCAAAAAAACCAAAAAGAAACAAAAAAAACAAGAAACGGCTCAGAGTTGTCCAGTTCTTTCAGATTAGGTACCATTCTTGGAGTGGTTCCAAATCAAGTCCGGTTATTTCCTAGCACATAAATAAATATCGCGTTTCACATCTCATTAAAGCACCCAATCAAGTAAATTGTTAATAACCATCTTTCTATTAGACCGACACTAAATTTCACCTTGATATATACCTTTCCAATGGGTATTGGCGCATTGTGAAATGTAAACAGCCTTGTTCAGGATTTGAATTCGGGTCGAAGAGTCCATTTCCTATGACTCTAACCATTACAACTCACACCTCCAACCTTTTTAAGCTTTTATAAGGCTTCACCCAACCTTAATGGAGTGGCAGTTTTGCTAAAACCATAAATTAATTGCCTTTACTCTTTTATTCACTTTCCATTTTTAAATCTTACTAAATCTCTCAAGCATCAGGTGTCTGTAAATAGTCAATCACGAGGGTCTATTTGATTCAAACATAACCCAGGATTGGCTCAGGGGTCTTGATTTACGCAATACATTGAGTGCCGAGAGTGGTGGTGGTGGAAGGCTATTACATAACACCTACTTATGTAGTGTTCTTATAAATATTAAGCGTACTTATGTTATATACCTACTTCATCTGCTAGGTATATAATGGGTAGAGTAGAGGGAAAAGGAGGTTCTATTTCGTCGCTTGTCCATCTTCATTTGATTGATTTCTTCCTCTGGTTGAGACGGCATTTGTTGTGTTGGGTTCAGTTATATGTCTTCGTCCCCTTTGTTTTTAATAATGAAGCAAGACTTTAATTATTTTTCTAAGACGTCCATATGATAACCGAAGCCCAAAAGGGTTTAACAGCGCGGTGAGAAGATGGATTACATGGGACACACGACCATATCACGTCTGGCACCTTCGACTAACTACCAAATTCTGGTAAACTCTAACCCAGTTACTTTCACACGCTTTGCCTTTAGTCAATGAGAAACCAGCGGCTAGGTCAGTGAAAGCTTAACAGTTGTCAATAACTTCTATAACGGCCTTATTTTATTTAAATTTGAGTACACTACAGTCATAATTCGTAGGGACGTCCTCGTCACTGGAATAACTTTTGCCTCTCAAACCCTCTTTCATGGGGCCGAAGAAGTGAAATCTGTAATGAAGAACAGTCAACATAATTTTACGAGGCAGGGATACATGCTCTCATTCGAAGGGGCGACATTGCTATTGACAGAAACACTGATGGGGTGAATGAGGGATGTGACCCACAGAGGACCAGCTTCATTTTGATGTATGATACATGTTGTTCTATTGGTAATCTGCCTGTCCTAAACAAAATAGCATTACTTTTTGACTCACCCGTGTATTTCTTATATTTTATTTATAGCTCTGGAAGAAAAATATAGATTTTATCAGTCTTCTATGTAAAGGATGTGATTGATTAAAAATATAAAAGGGTATATTAAAACCTTATGTTTTTGTAAGCCTCTATTTCCGACAAAATTGATACTTTGAAAAAATATCAATCTTTTATACATTACATTACTTTTTTTTTTTATAAAGATCGAAAAAATTTCAAGTGTACTGAAAGACAAAATGTAGAAGACAAGATCAAAGTGTAGTTGCTGCTGACAATGAAATTAGATAAAAGGTTATGAAAAATAGATGGAAATTAATCCGACGGTATGAAATTTAACATTTAAAAAAAAAACAAAGGATGTTATATAATTGCTGACAGAAATCTGTTTCGACCACTTCAATAGATCGGTCATCATCAAGAGCAACATATGAGAAAAAGGCGGGAAAAAATAACCGTTAGAAGACAGGGTACAAACAAACGCTATTATTCAACGCTGGAATTTAAAAAAAATATATAATGCGTGTTCTGTCTTCTCACGGTTATTTTTCCCCGTCTTTCTCTCATATGTTGCTCTTGATGAAGACCGATCTATTGAAGTGGTCGAAACAGATTTCTGTCAGCAATTATATAACATCATTTGTTTTTTCAAAAATGTTAAATAACATGTTATGTACAAATTTTACCCCTAT
>CM042157.1:1414286-1416786 GCA_023376005.1 Doryteuthis pealeii
CCCTTTTCACTAGCGCTAGACCAAGGACATTGTTTTTTAGCATCTGATGAGAAGCGCCACACCTATTATCAGCTCCTTACTTCACCGCACAAATCCCTATGCTACACATAAACAGAGTTGGCGAGGGCTAGTATCGAACCCGGAACCTTGTGGTTCCTTGGCAGACGCTCTACCGACTGAGCTAAACGAATTAATCAACAAAAAAAAAAAACCCGGTGCAAAATCTTGTATCCATGATGCGGCTAATAAAGCTATAACATTCTACTCTAATAGTCATCATTATTATTTGTTTTGTCACTGTTTACCTGAATTATTTATTACTTAGCTGTAATGGCATCAGTTAGAAATAAAATAATTTTTAGTGCTAGTTTGATGTTGTTATCATTTCAGAAAAGATGGTCATTCAGGAAATTCTTCAGGAAATTCTTCAGGAAACGACAGAAGGTGGTCATAGAAGAATGATACTTTGCGTGAGTAGATAGTCTTAATCGGATGGCTTGGTTTAATAAATCAACCGTGAAACGCAGGGTGTGGGGATAGTAGAAATCTTAATCTAATCCTGCTTTCTCACTCAACAAATACATTTCAGATCTGGAGAGCCTAGGAACGGGCCCAGAGGGATATGCCGACACCCATCGTTAACTATGCCACGTTGCCAAGATGTCGTAATTCAGGAGCCGAAGAGATAACCTACATGCTAATTAGGTAACTGTTATTAATTTTTGTCACTTTAGTTTATATACACATTATTTATAATTTAATGATAATTCATATTAATAGACATGCTGCTGTGGTAGAAAACTGATAATTGTTTTATAAAGTGTTTTATAATTTGCTTGAAGCATTGTGTTTATATTGATTTGGTGGTTGGTTTTGGAGGCTATCACAATGAAAATGTAAAGAAAAAAGGGTAACTATGGTGTTGTTTGTTAACCTTTTATTCATTCTTAATATTTCGAAATAAAATCTCTTCAAGAGAAGATTTCTGAAACTGAAACTGTTGTTAGTAAACGTCTATTCTGCTTTGTGTCTTATATTTTCTAAATTCTCTGCATGTGTATGTGTGTGTATGAGTGTGTGTGTGTATTTATGTATATGTGTCTATTCAACAATGTCTGGTTATCATTCCAGGTTTGGCCTACCCTTTTTGTTTTATTATTAAGTAGTAGCTTGTTTGTTTATTTGTGTATGTGTGTGTGTATGTGTGTGTGTATATATATATAATATATATATATATATATATATGTGTGTGTGTGTGTGTGTGTGTGTGTGTGTCTGTGTACTTTCTAGGCCCATCTAATTCTTTTTTTCTGTTCTATTACTTTTACCTGTTTGCCTGTAGGGGGGTTTGCGCGTGCGCGCGTTTGAATGTGTGTGATTTGTTGTGTGTGTGTGTGTGTGAGTTTGTGTGTGTGTGTGTGTGTGTCTTGATTTTTTTCGAAATATTAAGAATGAATTAAAGGTTAACAAACAACACCATAGTTACCTTATTTTTCTTTACACTTGCATTGTGATAGCCCCCAAAACCAACCACCAAACCGATAATTTTGAAAATATTAGATTGCATTAATACCTTTATTTGCTAAATTAGAAAAAAACCCCAAGAAAACAAAGCAGAAATCAGAAAAGTACATTGCAGTTTGTACGAAGAATTACTTGTCGATCTGAATAATCATTGCTGGTTGAATTTGTTTACTTTTGGAATGATTTCATAATTTCCACATCAAAATCTTTGCTTTAGAATATATAAAATGGTGTATTGTTTTGTCTTTAAATATTTTTGATAGTAGTTGAAGGCAGCTCAGTTGATTGATAGAAATGAATAGAAATGAAAATGTTTGTTTTCCCATGCATTTCAAAATGTCTTTATTAATTCGTATTAGCTTTAAAAACGTCTACAAGAAGGACATAAAGACATGCCTCATCAACACCAACACATGGGAGGTTGGTGCAGAAAAACCGAGCGGCCTGACGCCTCTTTATCAAACAAGGCACGAAAGGGAGTGAAAAAGAAGAAAGAAGCGGCCACAAAAGAAGGAGAGACATCAGCACCATCAGCAGGCATTAGTGTTTGTTTGCAGTCACTGTACCAGAGATTGCAATTCAAAAATTGGCCTGTTCACCCATACTGTTATTCTGAAAAAAAAATAACGTTCCATTTAGTAATTTTTTTCAGAATACAAGGTGTGTAAAAAAAGTACCAAGTTTAAAACTGTATTTAACCAGATAGAAATGAAGAATAAATGGAACGTTATTTTTTTTTCAGAATAGATGTGTAAAAAAAATATGAGTTTCGATACTTTCTTGATACACCTTATATATTATATATATATATATATATATATATATATATATATATTGACAGCATTTTTTCTTTTAAACATGTTTTGTTTAACTCTACTGACAATTCATGTCGGACGAGTTTTTGTTCGATCCTTTCTAATTGTCTGGACATCTTTTTAATGTCAGGGTGGAATTAGTGTAGAAATGTACCAAAGGT
>CM042157.1:1419286-1438401 GCA_023376005.1 Doryteuthis pealeii
ATATAAACTATTCTAATTGATATTGATGTCTATAACTCATTTTCAGCATAAAAAGTCGACCGAGTGGCACTATTGTCGGTATCAGCCAGACAGCGAGGGAGTCTATCTCCTTTTCGCTAGTGCTAGACCAGGGAAATTGTTTCTTTTTAATATCTGAAGTGGAGCAACAAAACTATCATCAGCTCCCTGTGCTACTCATAAGCTGAGTTGGCGAGGGCCGGTTTTGAACCTAGAACTTCGTAGTTCCGAGCCGGTTAAAACCAGATAAAAAGGGCCAATGGAAAAAGAGATATTCTTCCAAGTCAAAAAGAAAAGTCCTAAATTGATATTCCCCTTCTTCGAGTTTTACGCTGATGACTTGTATTCCGGTTAAAGATCAGCTTGAAATTTTATTTTATTTTTGTGAAAGAAAAATGCAAGGCGTAATATTTTTGAAGTCGAATATTTAATTTGTCTATTTTTATTGGACCAATTTCAGTTCACAAATGTAGGATTGGTTATTTTCTCTCTCACTTTGCTCACAATACATTACCAATAAGTTGGGTAAAAACAAATAACAAAAAAACAAAAACAACAAAAAACAAAAAACAAAAAAACAAGAAACGGTCTCAGAGTTCCAGTCTTTTCAGATTGGTACCATTCTTGGAGTGGTTCCAAATCAAGTCCGGTTATTTCCTTGCACATAAAATAAGTAGGAATTCGCGTTTCACCATCTCATAAAGCACCCAATCAAGTAAATTGTTAATAACCATCTTTCTATTAGACCGACACTAAATTACGTCCACAGAAAACATTGGCTAAAATATATGGACATATTTGAGAAAAAGAGGTTAAATAAATAGATAAAAAAATACATATATATGAGAGTTCGTTCTTACACACAGAATTACTTAGTATTTTTCCCTTTAGAACTCACACAAAAAAAGTGTTTGCTAGAAAATAGATTGTTTTATGCAGACAAATAACAACCTATATCTCTGATGACGCGATGTAGAATGACTAAATTATACATTTGCGATGTTTATACTCATGTGTCACGTGAACGGAACGCTACAGACTCAGTAAGTCCAGAAGAGAAATATACTAAACAATACCCACATGAGACTTACGCATAATTACAAGAGAATCATATGTTTGTGTGTGTGTGTGTGTGTGTGTGTGTCTGTCTGTCTGTGTTTGTGTGTGTGTGTCCGTGTTTGTGTGTGTCTGTGTTTGTGTTTGTGTGTGTGTGTGTGAGAGAGAGATACTCTCTCTCTCTCTCTCTCTCTCTCTCTCTATATATATATATATATATATATATATATATATAAATAACTATAGTCTGGGATAGTCACCGCTTCAGTTTTCACTGGAATGGTGCGCCAAATTGCAGTAGTATTAGGAGAGTGCTCGATATAAAGAATAGAGCTATTATATAATATAATAAAATAAATATATAAAGGTATTACATATTTATTTATTTGATGGCAATAGAACAGTCACAACCTTAGGTTTCATACAGACAAAATCGCATGCATTTTCAGGTGACGTTGATCCGAATACAAGGAAAATCAAAAAAAGGATTTTGTCGATTTTCCTTGTATTCGGATCAATGTCACCTGATGAATGCATGCGATTTTGCATGTATGAAACCTAAGGTTGTGACTGTTCTATTGCCATCAAATAAATAGATATGTAATACCTTTATATATTTATTTTATTATATTATATAATAATAATATTGTTGATAATAACTCTGCCCGTTCTCACAACTTTGCTACGTAATATATATTTTTTTTTTCTTTTTTTTTTTTACTTCCACATCTGCGAATTTTACACATTATTCCTCGTACAAACATTAGTGTCACGGTATGCTTCTCTGATGGACGTGACCGAAAAAAAAATCTTTTTCAGAAAGGAAAAAAAAAATTGTGAAATTGTATTTATTATAACATCTCACAATGCACACGCTTTTTAAAACCATTTCAAATTTTGCTCGTACCACAATCTATTCACACACACCACACACAACACACACACACAAATATATATATATATATATATATATATATATATAAGGTGTGTCAAAATGTTTCGATATTTAGGGTACTTTTTGACACACCTTGTATTCTGAAAAATTAACGTTCCATTCATTTTTCATTTCTATATTGGTAAATACAGCTTTAAAATCTGTTCTTTTTGACATACCTTGTATTCTGAAAAAAAAAGTTACATTTATTGTTCGTTCCTATCTTGGTAATACAGCTTCAATCTCGATACTTCAATCTCGATACCTTATATACACACACACACACACACACACACACATATATATATATATATATATATGTGTGTGTGTGTGTGTGTGTGTGCCTGTGTTTGTCAATTCTCTCAATACTTTTTCGTATCTGTCATTGAGCAATATACGAGCTATTGTTCGTGTCTACTCTGAACAACATATTAGTTAGTAATTATCATAAAACCTTTTGACAAATAATATTATGTACTTCTTTTTAGACGATGGGTGGTTGGCATCCGAAATACACAAGATTTCAAATGTATCACAGGATTCCTACATAATGAACAATCAGAACGGTCAGTGTTTCTGTACTTTTAGGAAATTTACAATAAGCAAGAAAATCCTCATCGGTTTGTTTCAACTAATAAAAATGAAACAATTTAATCCCATTTCAATGAAGATGCATGTTTTACAAATGTTCTCTCTCTCTTTCTTTCTTTCTTTCTTTCTCTCTCTCTCTCCTTTTCTTTCTTTCTCTCTCTATTTCTTTCTCTCTCTCTCTCTTTTCTTTCTTTCTCTCTTTCTCTCCTTTTCTTTCTTTCTCTCTCTCTCTTTCTTTCTCTCTCTCTTTCTTTCTCTCTTTCTCTCTTTTTCTTTCTTTCTTTCTCTCACTTTTTCTTTCTTTCTCTCTCTCTCTTTCTTTCTTTCTTTCTTTCTCTCTCTCTCTCTCTCTTTCTTCTCTCTCTCTTTTTCTCTCTCTCTCTCTCTCTTTTACAACGACACTCTTATGTGAAAAAGACAGTCCATGGATTGGAAATGCACTGTAAGGTTCAAGGTTATAATATGAACATACAACTCCGACCCGTTTGTTGGACACAACTCTTTATATTATAAACAGCATGTAAATATGACAACATACATAAAATAGGAATACAAGATAATACAAATGAGATACAATAAGAACACATTCAGGCGTTACGTACATGTACATATAAAAAGAGTTACGGATAGTCCATATAATGGAAGTCACTTACTGACTTAGTCCGTACGTGGGGACCGGCACAGAAACCCAACGGGAAGATAACTCTTCCAGGCAAAGGGAAGATAATCCCAACAGCACTAACTCTCCGGTAATGTTCCGATCACAAAGGCCAGTAAAAAAAGATCATGTTGACAGTCTTCTGTCACATGACAGGTCCCATCAATATTGATTTCCTTGAAAAAGATACAAATGTTAAAAGTTCATCTTAATTGCGATCTCCAGAAAGCATCATAGTTTGTGTGCAGTCAGTTAACCAAAGATTGTAACTCAGGGGTAGGCCTGCACAGTCAATTGCGCAGATATTTTTTAATTAATTAATTTTCTTGGGACACTACGCCATCGTCCTTAGTGAACGGAAAGGTGCCGACAAGAAGGCAAAATCTACCTTATTCATTAACTGACCCTCGCATATTGTGATATATTTTATATGTTGGTGTCCTATGCATATTAACACAACTGTACATTGTTACGTTGCAATATCAAATAATACAACGAGAAGTAGCCACACACATACACAGACACACACACACATACAAATGCACGCACACACACATATGCAAACACACGCACATACACACACAAAAACACACATATATATACATATACGTTAAGTGATATTTTAGATGTTTACCGATATCTTTATTGCCTGTGCATGGAACTTATTTAAGGATTATTTGCAGATAAGTGACAGTTTAACTGTATTTGCTTTTCATATACGTGCATTAATGTCGCCTTCTGTGGATGAGATATTGCTACCTAAGTACGTTAATTGTTCCACCGATTTTAGAGTCTTACCGTCGAGTGTGGAAATGCCTCCTTTTTAAAACACATGAACTCAGTTTTATCAGTTTTCACATGAAGGCCAATGTTCCGTACTGCTTTCACCAGGCTATGCGGCACGGACTCAGCATGCGCGGGTGTATTTGCAAGAAGTACCCGATCATCAGCGTAGTCAGCATCTGTAGTAGTCGGGATATTGCCTAATCCTTGCTTTTTTAGTGTAAGGTTTTTCATTTATAGGATCTAATGATGTTCGAAATATGTAGTCTATGTCTATTAGGAGTATATATGGTGCTAACGTATCACCTTGTAGGATTCCAGCGACAATATCCAAGAAATCTATAACCATCAGGCGAGCGTACCATAACTTTAATGATTTTGTAGAACATCATTATGGCGGTGACAATTTCTTTAGGGAGGCCTTCTGCTAGAAGTATTTGCTCCATTTTCCCTCTGTGTATGGAATCAAATGTCTTGGAGAAATCTACAAATAGCAGCGTTGCTTCAAGATTTTTTGCTCTTTTCCTTTCTACAATTTAGGATCGGAGAGGTTGTGGATTGATTTCTGTGGAATCCGTTTTGTTTTCTCCTAAAGATTTTCTTTATTTCAGGTTGGATGCAATTATGAAGGTCGTTAGTAGCAATAGCAGTGAGAATTATGCCTCTGTAGTTCTTAGGGATACCGAAGTTGTTTTGTGGGGAATGGGAGGGTACGGCCTTTTGTCTATTTTTCTATCGTATTTTGTTTATATACTGCGTTGCATACTTTAATTTTCTTATTTTCCATACCTCAGAGGGTATTTCGTCGAGGGCAGCAGCTTTTCTATGTTTTAGTTTTCTCAGGACTTTGTTAAGTTCTTCTATCGCAGAGTCTCCTAGTTTAATGTCTAGTTTGTTAATCACCATATTGGTAGCATTTTCAATGATTTTGGCTGAAATTCCTAGCAGTGGTCTTTCCACTTCAGGAGTCAATCTTTTTAGTTGATGGCTTTTAATTTTGCTGTCCAGGTACTTTTCATACCACTAATTTCGCTTACCGTTTGCGATGTTGGGGGCAACAATGTCGTCGCCGTCAAAAAATCTTTAGCAGCTAAAAATCCGTCGTCGTCGTCGTAAAATCTTTAGCAACTCAAAAATCTTCAGCAGCTGAAAAATCCGTCGTCGTCGTAAAATATTCAGCAACTCAAAATCGCAACTCAAACTCCTGCCGTCACCTCACTTCTATTTATACTAGTTTCGCCTCAACACCCGGGTGTCTGCGCCCCACACATGAGATTGTCGAGCCAATCCCGGCCGCCGGAATCCTCATAGCTATCATCCGGACACCTGGAGCTTACATCCGGGAGTGTAGCATCTCGACTTCGGTGCCAATGTGTCGCCTGTTTGCATTCGGAAGGACGCGGGTTCGATTCTACAGTCCTACATGCCAGTCAAAGCCTAGCCCGCTTCCTTCGAGAATACGGCAGGCCTTGACTTTCGCCACTCACCTCGTGTTCTCTGTCACAGGTTGTGAGAGAGCTCTTCTCAAAATGAAATGTTTAGGTAGTGCTTGTTTTTCTATTAACGTGATCTGTTCAGCAGAGTTGTGTTTTTAAGCAACACTGCTTCGCTAGTGATATTGGCAGTTTCGAGGACTTTGATTTTTTGATGTAGTCGCTGAAACTGCTATTGTGGGCGGCACAGAGGCTGGGTTGATGTAATTGTTCAAGGGGGTCGATATCGCAGTGATAAGGTCACAGGAGTGGGGACTTCTATTGCTTTGTTGAATTTTCCTTTATGTCTTTGCTGATGTTTGTTAAATCTGCCGAATGCACTGTTCGCATTAACAAGTCGCTTGTTTGTGTCAGAAAAAAGAAAATCATGCAACCTAATTAGGTGAATTCTTGTATTGTTTACAGCTTTATTTATCCGATAGAGGAGGTGGTAGCTGTTTCATGATACCGACTGGTTAAGGACATCATTCTACTTTAGTCACACCTTAAAAGCAAAAAGTTCAGAGCCTTCTGTCACGCAGAAATTAATGCACTGCAGTGCACTTTCTGTATGTCAGGAAACTCAGTCTTTGTCGTCTCTCTCTTCCACAAACACACACACACACACACACATACACACGCACACACACATACACACGCACACACACACACACACACACACACACACAAGACGTGACAAAACGTCAATTTCGTAAGCAGAATTTAACAGGTTTGAATTCATAGTTTTCCTTCTTCTAAACTGCTTGCCTAACTGTGGCGAGGGAAACCACTAACGACACCAACGTAGTGGTTCGAAACGTTCACGACTGTGTTTGGCATGCAGAATGATATCAGAGACGAGTGGGGAGATTGAAGACACAGCCTTGTGATAGTGAGTCGTGGCCTGACGCAGGTGAATTACTAAACTGTCCAGAGTGGCCCGAATGTGAAGGATTAACGCCTGCTGATTAATGTCGCACGTGCTGCACGGGCAAGTCAGAGTAAGGAGCCCGGAAAGCACTGTAATTGTGTATATAATGACCAGTCCTCACAAACCTGGGAGAAAAGCTTGCAGTAGCATTTTGGCTGTTGCGACGAGTGGACGAGAGAAAAGATATTTTGATAGTGTTGGCGAGAAGAGTGCAGCATTGCTGGGAGATAATTTTTCAGACTGAACACTTGGTCAGTTGAAAGAGTAAAAAAGAGTGTGCCCCCCCCCCGAACATTCTTATTAGAGGTTAAAAAGATTTAAATCATGGTTATATATATCAAGATTAAATATATAATATATATAATATATCCTTTATATATATTATATATATATATAATATATATACATATTATATATATATATATATATATTATATATAATCTCAAATGTAAATATATATAAAAATAATATATCCTGGTTATATATATCAAGGTTAAAAAGGTTTACATCAAGGTTAAAGAGATCAATCTGCACTACTATTTACCCATAGTGTGAGGTAAGATCGTTGGATCCATACCTTTCCCAAGGATATTAATGCTATGTGAAATGCAAACAACCTCGACCAGGATTTGAACTTATCTCATCGTGTCTATTTCCTACGACAGTAACCATTACACTACGTGCATAGCGTGCAAGAGGTGTCAAAAACTCAGAGATTGAAAGATGATAGCTCCAAAGTCATACTTTAAGAGCTACTATATCGGGAGACCAGTCACACAATAAAAGAGCACGAGCGATTGAACAAACAGAGATTTTTGGAACTCGGTATCGTGCCCTACGCATTGTTTATCTATCCCTTTGCTCGGGTTTATATAATCGAGGGAGAAGAGAGAGAGAGAGAGAGGAGAGAGAGAGAGAGAGAGAGAGAGAGAGAGAGAGAGAGAGAGGTTGATGATTCTTATTTATGCTTGTTGACTTGCTGCTTACTGCTTCTACTGGTTCAGACGATTTTTAGATTTTTAAAAGAATTATAAAACTAACCCCTAACCCTAACCAACAACCGGATATTGACGGTGTAAATGAAAAACATGTCCTTTCTTAATCGAGATCAAAAAGGGGTGCCTAAAGGTAATATGGTCCTTTATACTATGAAAATGCATTGGATGAGGATTTTTGGACCAAGTAACCAATAAGCACTCAGGTGAGAGCTGTTTTGAAAGAAACAACTTTTGCTTTTCACCGTAAGACTTTTTTTCTTGTTGATCTAGTGTTCTTTCTTCTTCGTGCTGGGCTGGTCATTTTTTCTTTTATTTACTTAACAAGACTGTGTTGTTTCATGATAATAAAGTTTTATTTCCAGAATCAAGCACATGATTCCGCCACGGGTGAGTTGCGAACCCTAATCCTTAAAATCAAATCATAGAGCCCAGGTGGATGAGCAGTTCATGACTTGCAATACTCCACTTTGGCTCTTTCTTGGGCTAGATGGGCAATCGGCTGGTCACGTCAAGCCCTAGCACCTATATGATTGCCCCAACCCTATTGTCCTTATGGCAAGCCTCAACCCTTTTTATCATATAGGTGCTAGAAGGCGGTGGCTGAGGGTCTACGTGTCCTGGGAATGATGTTAAACTATCTGATGGTGAGGTTCAAGTTCTGGAGGTTTGGGGAATATTGAGCACCCCTTCATCACCATTGCTCCCTGGTCCACTCTGACCCAGAGTGGTAGTACCTGTTAGGGTCCCATCTATGGGTTAAATAGAAAAACATGAGTTTATAAACAAAATTTTATTATCCATTAAGAATGACTTTATTTCAAAACTTTGTCGGCTTTAAATAACCCACTGGGATTCATATGCTGTAAAACAAACCAAACCAAACACTATATATTGTCGGATTCATTTCCATATTTTTCTCCTTAAATCAGTCCGTAGAGTGTTCGACTAGGAATTACAAGGTTCTTGGTACCGAAATGCATCTAAAACTAATTCCCATGCGTCTGTAATGGCGCATATATAAGGGGTCAAACAAAAAGATTACTAACCACCAATGGATGTCGGATAACTTTCCATAGAACCCCGTTATTTCAAACGGACCTCATTTAAAATTCTAACTAGAGGTACGTACATAAACCATAAGCTGCTATGATTATGCAATGCCTCAATTCCTCCATTGATGTGCAATTCACCTTTTATTATTATTATTATTATTATTATTATTATTAATTCGATCTATTAGTTTTTACACCCATCTTAGCTGCTAGTTCACTGGAGACTAAGTGACAGCAAGTCTGTTCATGTATGTGGTCTCATGCCAGTAACGGTACTTGATAAGATTACTTAGTTCCATGACTGCCACATGTATATCCGGTTAGTTACTTTGTCGATGCTTTCTGCGCCCCATCGTGTTTCTTTGATCCACAGAACTTGGATCAATGCAACTTGATCGGAGCATCTTTGTAACGGGTCTGAAGATCAGTGGAAATACGCTGTCGTATTATTGGCAACTCTAAGAACGAGACAACACACCGTAACAATAACAACGATTTTATAATCTATTAATAATAGAGATTCGCTTCCGGTTTTTGTCTGTAACAAAAATTACGTCGCTGCTTACATCATATTACCCAAAATCGTCATAACAAGAATAACATTTTTGAGTGTATTTATCAATAAATACACTGAAATTTGAACATGCAACATAGACAGTCCTCATTGTTTTTTTAAAACAAGTTTTAATAAAATACATGACTGGTATATTATATCTATATATAGTTTGTTATTTTAATACAATTTAAAGTTTACATTTCAAATTGTTTTATTTTTTAATCCTTTAATGAATTTGATGATTTTATTTACTTAGGGTACAAACTCGACGACATTGAATTTTTTACTCCGACCCCTCAGACAATATGTTTCAAAAATTATTTTTACAACGCCCAGAGGGTGTTTTTTTTTATTTTGTACTAGTATATATAACAGAGAGCCGTTGTTTTGCACACAAGGTCGGAGCGAAAAGACACGGTGAGAAGCTTTTTCTGGTATTTTATTCTATGCCAATTAGCATCGAGTAATTCAGCAATGTTATTTTATTGAGATATTTCTTGGTAACAAGGTTTGTTTCTTCTAGTGACAATTTTATTATTTCAGTAATTCTGAAGAAGTCTTCGTGGCTCTCTGACAAGTTTCCTTCAATTGCTCCGGCTTGAGTGAATTTTTAACTATTTAGAGCGTCTTTTGAATGAAAAAAAAGAAGAGTCCTGTAAGAAGATGAGTTTTTGTTTGGCGTCAACTAATTTTCAGTTAAAGAGGAAAGTTAAATTCCTTCAAAAGAGATGTTTTGTTAAATGGAAAAAAAAAAAATTGTATAAATTTTTATTTTACTTATTGTGTTTACAGATATAGGCAACGTTACTGCATTCTGTTTTTTCTATATAAAATCTTCTTTTTTTTTTTCAATTTTCAATTTTTTCAATTTTTTATATAAAGGACGCTCATTAAATTGTTGTAATCTCTGATTTAAATTTAACGGAATTCACACCAAAGGCCGAAACTCAACAGACGAAATTGATACAATATTTATTCGATGCACTCCTAGACATATTCTTTAAGAAGGTAAGTATATATATGTGTGTGTATATGTGTGTGTGTATGTTGAGTGTGTGGAGAGAGAAAGAGAGAGATATATATAGAGAGAGGGATATATATATATATGAGAAAGAGAGAGAGAGAGCGAGAGAGAGAGAGAGAGAGAGAGGAGAGAGAGAGAGAGAGAGAGAGAGAGAGAGAGAGAGAGAGAGAGAGTTATTTGAAGTTACCAATCATGCCTTTTGAAACTGTTTTACAGATAAAACTAAACAAGTTTTATTCATGAGGCAAAATTTGAATATACATATCTCTAGTCATTGTTGAATTGAGTTTCTGTATGAAAATGATGGGCACCACATATTATGGGCAACTACAAGTAGTAACTGATTTATTTTTATTCGAAATAATCGGATCAGAAAGAAAACATCGACTAACCATAATATTTGTAGTATCTGGGTTGATTCTTATACAACATCAGTATATCAGTGTTAATATAGCCCAATGCCGAATTGTGTTGCGGTCCAAAAAGCCCATCTGTAATCACGATATCAACTTCATTTCAGCAATATATACCCCTCAACATCATTACATTTATTGCTACCAATAAAAACAAATTATTTACACTATATTTCGTTTGATAACGTAACTCACATGGAGAATTATGACACGAAAGAAAAAACTGTCTATCTGCTAACTTCCTGGATCCCAGTGTCGTATTAAAAATATGAATTAATAATCAATAACTTAGAGTCCTAATCCGTAACTGGCCTAAAGTATTCAGCATATTTCGTGATACCTGGGTGTGTTAAATTCTAATGTATTTTTATAAGCTACGAACGTTTTATAGCTTAAGGCATCGCTAAAACTAAATCCATCACTGCTGGATTGTATCTTCCCTGCTACTTACAAACTATTTATTTCATCACCAATTCCCATTTTAAATAATTACTCAGATGCACATATATGGCAATAAAGCTAGTCTTCTCTCATCATCTTCTTCTTAGTTAGACGTAGAGGAATGGTTAAAATCGAATCAATATAAATTCTTGTTCCAAACTAACATTTGATAATTTACAAAATAAGATGTTTTTTTTTTCTTCATAAAGTGATGATTAAGACGATCTGGGATTTCATTTATATTACTTTAACGCGTGAGAATTTAGAATTTGTTGTTAATTTGATTATTTCTCCGGAAAATTCGACCGTTGTGATTGAATTTTTCTTGCTAATTCGAATTCTATTTCGGTAAATTAAGGGAATTACGACAGTAAATGATTGTCATCATCAGCCAATGACGTGGAGATCCTTCAAAATCTGTTTTTGAGCCGCCTTATAGTAAACCAAAATACCCCTCCAACACCGCCACAAAAGTAGAAAACTCTTCTTAGTTTACCTACTTTACTTCTTTTCTTTCTTTTCTTTATTCCCCCCTCCTCCATCTATTTAAAGATTGTTCAAAATTAATTTTCTAATCGAATTTTCCGTAGACACGTGAAGTAAAAGCATTTCAGTGAATATATGAGTTGCCTAGGTTTTGGGGGCGGTTCATTCCTGTTGAAGCTATTTAATGCCTTAGTTAGTCTTTCTTGCTAATATTATATGTTTTAAAGTAACTAATGATAATAATCCTTTTGAAACAATGATAGTTTTAAGTAACTGTTCCTTAATACAAAATTTTAACAAATTCTATGGTTTCAAGCATTCCTATCAGCATATTTATACACAATTATGGTTTCAAGTAACCATTTCTATTTCTATTGATAAAAAATTGTTTGCAAAACATTTATATGTCTCAGGTAACTAATAATAATTAACATTTGTAAACAATATATCTTCAAGTAACAATTCTTAATATAAATAATTTGCACCACATTTATATCGTTTCAATTATTCCTATCTAATACAAAAACTTTCAAAACAATTATTTGCCCCATAGATGGACTCTAACAACTATTTCGGATCACAGTAAACTGGAGAGTAATGTCAACGAAATGTCGACTCCACATTCCCCAGATTTCCAGAACTGCAGCCTCACCACTGGATGCTATTTGAATTTCATACTCAATGCTTGGAATTATTAGTCCTCTACAGATGATTTAGTCGGTTATTCTGGTTATCACGGACAGACGGGGAACTGGGTTAGTTGTTACTTAGTATATTGTAAAGTTTTCTAAGCAATGTTTATGCTGAGTTATAAAATGGTAAGTGACTGAAACATAAACTTAAAGTATACTTTAGGGTGTCGTCAAAAACAACGTTAGGCTGTTAGTGTAGAAGACTGTGAACAGATTAGAAAAATCGATCAGCTTGGCAAAAGTGATTCAAGATAATTAAAACATTTGTAAACAGGAAATCGAACTATCCATCTTAAAAGAAGATCTTCGGAAACAAAACACAACCTCAGCCCCAGATGCTTTTCAGTCGGAACATGTTTCTAACATATGTAGTAAGATATGTTTGGCTAATGTCGAACTCGCTATTCATATGAGATCACATAAAAAAATGGCAGAATGATTATGCACAGGTCCTCCCTCAGCAACCTATAAGTAATTCCTGTCTTTTCTGTGTAAGAGTATGGGGGTCTGCATTAGGTCTGAGAAGTAATATGAGAGAGACAGAGTGAGATTAATGTCAACACAAAAGACAGGTTTTATGCTTGTAAAATATGCGATAGATTTTGCAAGGTTGAAATAGGCCGGAAGTGCCACGTGCGTGCCCACGGGCATTTTTGCGAGATTTAGGAGATGACCCTCTACGGTAAAGAAGTGAAATTTACTATATATATATATATATATATATAAGAGAGAGAGAGAGAGAGAGAGAGAGAGAGAGAGAGAGAGAGAGAGAGAGAGATACATATTCGCAGTGCAGCGATTCTCCTTTCTTTCGGTTGCGGTCGAGATTGGCAAAGGGTTAACTTTCCTTGTCGCCAGTGTTTGCCGCTAGGGAGCGTTTGAACTGATATATTTAAACACAGCCCCGGGAAACTAACGCTCTCTTTCATCTGGGATCTCCAGATATGTACTTGAAAAGTTGTCTCCGTTCTTTTGAACTTGAAGGGGCCTCGATCCTCAACAACAGGTTTATACGTGTATTTATGTGCCCCTCTTTGTATACTCTATCTTCAAAGGTGTTTTTGGCTCCGCCCCCTGAAATATCCGCGTAGATGCACGTGCCGTTTTAGATCCACATTGTCTGTATGGATATGCCCACCCCGTGGACCCAACTACGAACTAAGTGACAAACTTTTAATGGATATAAGTCAACCTTCTTCAAGAACTCTTTTTCCTTTTAGCTTGTTTCATACCTTGTATATTGGATGTTACCCAGGCAATAAAGTCTGTATTTGTTGGAATATCTTTAATATGAATATATAAATTCACCTGGGCTCGGTGCTCTTTTGAGGTCTCCTTACGCATTATAAGAAAGGTTATTAACTTCTGAAGTTAAAACCACGCTTAATTCTTATAACAGCAATAAAGTATACTTGCGGTGAATATAAAAATTACATGTATGTATATATCAGTATTCATATTATAGATCGTTATTCTAAGTATTTAATATATATAATAAGGTCAATTATATATTAAAAACAACTGTTTATAAAATATTTACTGAAATAAAATTTGTGACAGATAGCGAAATTCATTCCGCGTTAGATCGTAAAAAAACTTAACATATTATACTTTCTTTATTAAGTCGAAACTTCATCTTTTCACTTGAAAGCCATTTACGCAAATTGCTCCATGATCAAGTTGTCCTGCGCTCTGATTACTGTGATTAAGTGGAAGTATGAGGACAATACTGAAACACTATTTTCTATTTAAGCCATAGATGGGACACTAATAGGTATTACCACTTCAGGTCGAGTGGGAACCTGGATAATGGTGCTCCACATTGCCAACATCCAGAACTGATACCTCACCATCAGATAGAGTTAACGTCTTCCCAGACATGTTGAAGACCCTCAGCCATCGCCTTAGAACATATATTGATAAAAAAGGGTTGAGCTAGCCATAATGGCAATAGAAGTGGGACAATCATATAGTGCTAGACTTGACGTTACAAAGCGATTGATTGGGGCGACTCTCTGACGCCCGTCTAGCCCAATGTTGAGAAATTTGTATATAGTTATTTACTAAGCTGAGCTTAATGTGGCACAAGCAGTAGTATGGGGCACCCAGTGAGGATCGAACTCATTAACAATGGTCTGCTAATCTAGCTTGCTAACCATACACCACGCGAGGTGCCCTAGAAATGTTGTATATAAGGTGTGTTTTAAATGCACACTTTTATTTATAGACTCGGCGATAACCATGTGATCTCTCTTGGCCAATCACTGGCAGTACACTGCTGCTGAGACAATACTCAAACTGAGCATACTGAGCATACTGGCCATAATTACTTTGAACCTTCATGGACAACAGACATAGTGATTAAATGACTGGACCTTTAACAATACGCAGGATAGGACTTATTCGCAGGATAGGACTTATTCACTTACCAAAGGATTCCACAACTCAGGAATTACTTACTTTAAGCCCTTTTCAACTGGCCAAGGATGGCATTTAAAAACTTAACAGTTCACGGGCCCATATATGCTTGGATCTTCTTCAATGGCGACGAGTCGAGTTACGAAATTTGGGAGACAAAGTTCCATGGGTATCTGAGAACCCTTCAGTTGCATGACATAATCAATGTACCCTCGAACCAACCGGAGGACCAAAGGGCCAAAGTAGAGATTTAAATGTCATGGACAGCTCAGCAACCGGGATTCCATTCTTAAGCATTATGAGACGCCACCCAGTGGCTAGTTTTAAGAGAAAATGGCTCTTGAAAAAGTTAATGGTCTGAAAACTGCGAGACACTGAGACTGATAAAAAGGTAATGTTATAAATTTTATGAGAAATTGCAGACACAATGTCTGAGAAGAAATGTAAGTACCATGTTCTGTGGTCGGAAATCTATGGGGTGTGTATGGGTGGAATCTGCATATATTCAGCCGGCCCAAGCCCCCCTTTTAGGGTAGTCTGTCCTCGCCCTATTCTAAAGCCCCAGCCAACAGGCGTATCTATATTTGAGATTCATTCTAAAGGAAAGCTTGCTAACCATTGAACTCTGACAAGCATAATGTATAAGTATCTCTATTATGGCTCATGATCAATAATTTTTCTGCTATTAAACGCCTACATAGAAGTTGGTGAATGATTTTCTCTCGGTCTTTTATAAAAAAAACACTAACATAAGAAGCAATAAACATTGCAATTGTAAATAAAGTTATTCTTTCGGAATATATATATATATATATATATATATATATATATATATAGTATATTACAAAAAATATA
This sequence comes from Doryteuthis pealeii, assembly GCA_023376005.1. Classification (NCBI taxonomy): domain Eukaryota; kingdom Metazoa; phylum Mollusca; class Cephalopoda; order Myopsida; family Loliginidae; genus Doryteuthis; species Doryteuthis pealeii. Next base: position 1,434,665 of record CM042157.1, read on the forward strand.
TATACCATTTTCTTTATGTTGGTGGAAATATTATTCCTTACTCTTCTTAGTTCTACCGTTCTTAATCCCACCACATAAAAGAAATTATATATATATATATAATATATATATAATTAATATAATATATATATATAGTATATTATATTATATATATATATATATGGTTTGTAATAATAACGTAGGACTCACACCACACACACACACACACACACACACACATATATATATATGCATAATATATAAAGAGAGAGATTGAGAGAGAGAGAGAGACGAGAGAGAAAAGAGAGAGAGAGAGAGAGAGAGAGAGAGAGAGAGAGATACAGCAGGCAGTACAGACGACAAAGAGCAATAAAAAACATATAAACGAAATAAGTCAGAAATATAGTTAAAATCTTTGAGATGATACCAAGAAATTTGGGACGTGTTTTTTATGGCCTATATCGACGAGAGAAAAAAAGAACATGGACGTTCAATAGAGGAAACAAAAATGTTTTTTTTTTTAATTTATGGAGGGTTTAAGCAGAAAATAAAGAGAGATGTCGATTTAAATTGCTTTACTTGATATGGCAGCAAAGAGAGAAATTTGTCTCGTTTTTAATGAGGTCATATAAGAAGAAATTCGATCGCAGTTATTTAAAATTAGATCAATAAAGAAATATTTGTTTGTCCATATAGATTATTCTGCAGTTTATATTCACCCAGAAACGCATATATATATATATATATATATACATATATATATATAATATATACACACAACACACACACATATATATATATATATATATATATAATATATATATATATAATATAATATATGTGTGTGTGTGTGTGTTGTGTTGAAATACGCTAGACTTAGCGCAGGATGCGTCGTCAGTTATGTTATTATATAGAATTATATATATATATATATATAATATATATATATATATATATATGAGACAGACAGAGTGGGGGAGTATTATGCAGGAAGTTACAAATACTATGTCCCTCACTCTCTCTTTAAATAAAGAATCGAGAATGAAACTGTATTTTCCATAACAATGATGAATAATGACTTAATTTAACTAGCACCATATACATATTTCTTCTGGTTGTAGCATCTATGAAAAAAGCATTCTCTATCGAATCTTTTTAAATAGCCCCTGTCGATCACCTAAATCGTCATGGGAAAAGAAGAAAATGTTTTGACAATTTTTTTGTTCCGTGGTGTAGGTCTCTCGCTCAACCATGCCCCACACAATATTTTAGCAAACTGCTTCTTTCAGGTTATCAGTGGTGCCGAAACCCAGGAATGAACCAGGGACCTTCAGATTATCAAACAGTCTTAGTCGTCGTAATTGCTTTGCTCTCCCAGCAGTTCTAGTCTTCTCACTAACACTATCCAAATATATCTTCTCTTCCACTCGTTTCGACAGCCAAAATGCTACTGCAGACTTTCTGCCCGAACTGAATATCCTAAATATCCCATTGCTGTGTTTCACCCGGGCTCCTTACTCTGAATTGCACGTTCGACTTTCATCAGCACGCGTCAATCCTCACGACGAGACTTTACATCCGGGTTACTCTGCACTGATCGTGCGGAATTTCATCAGCATTTCAGCAACAAAGAGGTGATGAGTTCAATTTCTGTGGTCACTCGGCACACTTCCCCCCCCCTCCACAGGCCACACATATTCCGGATTCGTTTCGTTCGTGAGGGCTGGGAATCTGGTCGTCCACAAATATTAAAGGAGATTTCAATCTGGGGGGCCAAACGGCTTGATGGTAGGTTTGATGAGGTCGTAGAAATTTTCTGACAACTATTATCGGGTTCTCCTACTTGTATGGCATGGTGCTGACTCCTGTTGCCAGACGTAGAGTCTTTCAGCTGCCATTCACCCGGCCCAGGGCAGGACCACCCCTCCAGACACTTCATGTAAGCCTCCTTGTTGAGACCATAGGGGAAGATGAATGGAGGAATAACGTTACCATTGATAGTGACCACTCCAAACGCCATGATGTGTCCTGTGTGTTTGCTTTTCATCACTATTGCTATATCTTGTGGGTACGGAACAAGCCAACAGTTGTTCTGAGACTTCACCATCTGATCCAGCAGGAATGTTTTTTTTATCTGAGAAAAAGAAAAACATGTTCGTTTGTTTAAAATTTTTGCAGCGCGGAGTTTCCTCTCGTACGTGTTTCAACACTCGGGTAAATAAAACGGTGAGAGAGTTCCTCTGTAGATATAGAGAGAGAGAGAGAGAGAGAGAGAGAGAGAGGAGAGAGAGAGAGAGAGGAGAGAGTTTAGATTTAGAGATGATAGTTCTTAATATCTTACTTGTTACAACTCTGGTTACTGATTCGTTGCTTACTGCTTCTACGTCGCAATGTTCTTTGGGCTGACCTCTCTTTAGGGCTTTCGGCTGGGTGTTGATTTTCTTTGTTAGTTCTTCTTACAGAGCTGGGCATTGCTTGTTTAATATTTAATTAATGACAAGACTTGGTTGTACTTGATCAAGCTTTTATTTTCAACCCTGTCCTTATTGATTGCGCTGCCGGGGGGCAATCGTGACGGCTCTTTTTGAAACCCAGGTCGAATCTGACTTACTAAAAACTTATTTTCATGGCGCCCAATCGGGCACATTTTTCAAGGCGTCAAGGTTATTAACCATCCTTTTCCGGTAACTTTCCACAGACTCCATGATTTTAAATTAACCGCCAAAAATCAACTTTCTATCTACAGGTACGTTTGCAATTTATGACTGCTCAAAAATTGTAACAGTACTTCATGTCCTCGGATAAAAAAGGAGAAACAGCGAATATCTTCATGATTAATTGACTGATTAGAAATTCAGACACTCTCATGTCCCTGGATATTGAAATCATTGACTTGCTGTGATCATTATCAGTACATGGCCTGCTTATCACCAAAAAGTATGAGTTCTTTTCTTATCAGTGTGATCAGACTGAGCGCTGACATGCCGTACCTTCGTAATAACCATTTGATACATCCAACCCTTCGAGATCCCTACACTGTCCCAAATTTACACTCAAACACCCCGAAATATTTATATTAGAGCTTTCGGTATTAATGCCAAGCAGTACAACAAGTAGTTTCTAAATTACCGAGAAGTGAATAGCGCATGTACGAACTGATAATTTAAATATGGCACAATTCACCCATTTATATGTTACTATGCATGTGTGTGCCCAAATTTACTCCCATATGAAAGGGGTCTCTCGCAATGGTTCTATGGATATAAAAAATATCCACCAGTATTAAAAATCTTGAGTTTTTTTAGATGAGAAAAGACCCGTCTGATCGGTTCCCGTGAGTAAAATGAATTACATTTTATGAATGATTTATTGTTTCACTTAATGTCAATCTTAATTTTTTTGTTTACTAACTGAAAATTTTATTATTGAAACACTAATTTAATTCAAGTTATATTTCAAATTATATTTCTAATAATCCTACCATATAATACCCAAATTAATATCCCTCGAATTTGTTTAGAAAATTATTCTCTAGACAAGGCACCACAAATATTATCAACTATAAAATAATTTATCATGCAGACCATGCTAAATTACCAAAAAGCATACATACGCACACACACCACCAAATATATGGTTAATGTGTGTATGTGTGTATATTTCTTATGGTATACTATAGAATTCACAGCGTTTTCTTTGCCATTAGTCAAAGCAGCGTTTATCCCCAAGACAAAGGTCCTGAAAAACCTATCTCTTCG
>CM042157.1:1438501-1552633 GCA_023376005.1 Doryteuthis pealeii
CTCGTTGTTGTTGCTTTGAGAGAGATCCAGATTAAAAAGGCCAATGGAAAAAGAGATATTCTTCCAAGTCAAAGTCCATATAGGAAAAGTCCTAAATTGGTATTCCCCTTCTTCGAGTTTTACGCTGATGACTGTATTCGGTTAAAGATCAGCTTGAAATTTATTCATATTTTTGTTGAAAAAAAATGCAAGGCGTATATTTTTGAAGTCGAATATTTAACTTGTCTATTTTTATTGGACCAATTTCAGATTCACAATGTAGGATTGGTTATTTTTTCTCTCACTTTGCTCACAATACAAGTTGGCAAAGATAAATAACAAAAAACCAAAAAACCAAAAAGAAACAAAAAACAAGAAACGGTCTCAGAGTTCCAGTCTTTTCAGATTGGTACCATTCTTGGAGTGGTTCAAATCAAGTCCGGTTATTTCCTAGCACAAATAAAATAAGAGGAATTCGGCGTTTCACCATCTTCATAAAGCACCCAATCAAGTAATTGTTAAAAACCATTTCTATCAATAGACCAACACTAAATTACGTCCAAGAAAAACATTGGCTAAAATATATGGACATATTTTAAGAAAAAGAGTTAAATAAATAGATAAAAATACATTATATGAGACTTCGTTCTTACACACAGAATTACTTAGTATTTTTCCCTTAGAACTCCACAAAAAAAGTGTTTGCCTAGAAAATAGATTGTTTTATTGCAGCACAAATAACAACTATAGTATCTCTTGATGACGCGATGTAGAAAATGACTAAAATTATACATTTAGCATGTTATATACATCATGTGTCACGTGAACGGAACGCTACAGACTCAGTCAGTCCAGAGAGAAATATACTAAACAATACCCACATGAGACTTACGCATAATTACAAGAGAATCCATATGTGGGTGTGTGTGTTGTGTGTGTGTGTGTCCTGTCGTGTTTGTGTGTGTGTGTCCGTGTTTGTATGTGTGTCTGTGTCCGTGTTTGTGTGTTGTGTCTGTGGTGTGAGGAGAGATACTCTCTCTCTCTCTCTCTCTCTCTCTTCTCTCTCTCTCTCTCTATATATATATATTATATATATATATATATATAACTATAGTCTGATATAGTCAGCGCTTCAGCTTTCACTGAAATGGTGCGCCAAATTGCATTAGTATTCGAAAAGTGCTCGAATATAAAGAATAGAGCTATTATATAATATAATAAAATAAATATATAAAGGTATTACATATCTGTTTATTTGATGGCAATAGAACAGTCACAACGTTTGGTTTCATACATGCAATGAATACATGCGATTTTGCCTGTAGAAACCTAAGGTTGTGACTGTTCTATTGCCATCAAATAGATATGTAATACCTTTATATATTTTATTTTATATATTATATATTATATATATATATAAATATATATATATATGCAAGTGTGTCAAAAGTTTCGATATTTAGGTAATTTTTTACACACCTAGTATTCTGAAAATTAACGTTCCATTCATTTTCATTTCTATCGGTAAATACAGTTTCAATCTCGATACTTCAATCTCGATACCTTATACATACAAATATATATATATCGTCGTCAGGGCGGCCTAAGGTCGGTATTAGCTAGTCAGCGAGGGAGTCTATCCCCTTTTCAATAGCGCTAGACCAATGGAGATTATTTTAGCATCTGAGGTGGAGCGCCCACACCTACCATCAGCTCCTTACTTTACCCGCCACAGATCCTGTGCTGCTCATACGCTGAGTTGGCGAGGGCGGGTATCGAACTAGGAACCTTGTGGTTTCTAGCCGAACGCTTTCTCTCAATACTTTTTCGTATCTGTCATTGAGCAATATACGAGCTATTGTTCGTGTCTACTCTGAACAACATATTAGTTAGTAATCATAAAACCTTTTGACAAATAATATTATGTACTTCTTTTTAGACGATGGGTGGTTGGCATCCGAAATACACAAGATTTCAAATGTATCACAGGCTTCCTACACACTGAGCAATCAGAACGGTCAGTGTTTCTGTACTTTCAGGAAATTTGCAATAAGCAAGAAAATCCACATCGATTTTTTTCAACTAATAAAAATGAAACAATTTAATTCTATTTCAATGAAGATGTATGTTTTACAAATTTTCTCTCTCTCTCTTTCTTTTTTCTCTCTCTCTCTTTCTTTCTTGCTCTCTCTCTCTCTCCTTTTCTTTCTTTCTTTCTCTCTTTCTTTCTTTCTTTCTTTCTCTCTCACTCCTTTTCCTTCTCTCTCTCTCTTTCTTTCTTTCTTTCTCTTCTTTCTCTTTTTCTTTTATTTCCCTCTCTCTCTGTTTCTTTCTTTCTCTCTTTCTATCTCTCTCTCTCTCTGTCTTTCTCTCTCTCTTTTACTTTCTCTCTCTCTCTCTCTCTTTTACAACGACACTCTTATGTGAAAAAGACAGTCCATGGATTGGAAATGCACTGTAAGGTTCAAGGTTATAATATGAACATACAACTCCGACACGATTGTGGGACACAACATTTTATATAGTAAACAGCACAGAAATATGACAAGATACATAAAATAGGAATACAAGATAATACAAATGAGATACAATAAGGACACATTCAAGTGTTACGTACATGTATATATAAAAAGAGTTACGGATAGTCCATATAATGGAAGTCACTTACTGACTTAGTCCGTACGTGGGGACCGGCACGGAAACCCAACGGGAAGATAACTCTTCCAGGCAAAGGCAAGATAATCCCAACAGCACTAACTCTCCGGTAATGTTCCGATCACAGAGGCCAGTAAAAAAAGATCATGTTGACAGTCTTCTGTCACATGACAGGCCCCATCAATATTGATTTCCTTGAAAAAGATACAAATGTTAAAAGTTCATCATATAAAGCATCATAGTTTGTGTGCAGTCAGTGCACCAAAGATTGTAACCCAGGAGTAGGCCTGCACAGTCAATTGCGCAGATGCAGATATTTTTTAATCAGGTAATTTTTTGGGGAAAACTGCGCCATCGTCCTTAGTGAACGGAAAGGTGCCGACAAGAAGGCAAAATCTACCTTATTCATTAAATGACCCTCGCATATTGTGATATATTTTATACGTTGGTGTCCTATGCATATTAACACAACTGTACATTTTACGTTGCAATATCAAATAAAACAACGAGAAGTAGCCACACACACACACACACACACACACACGCACACACACTTATGCAACGCACGGACACACACACACACCACACACAAACACACACACATATATATACATATACGTTAAGTGATATTTTAGATGTTTACCGATATCTTTATTGCCTGTGCATGGAACTTATTTAAGGATTATTTGCAGATAAGTGACAGTTTAACTGTATTTGCTTTTCATATACGTGCATTAATGTCGCCTTCTGTGGATGAGATATTGCTACCTAAGTACGTTAATTGTTCCACCGATTTTAGAGTCTTACCGTCGAGTGTGGAAATGCCTCCTTTTTAAAACACATGAACTCAGTTTTATCAGTTTTCACATGAAGGCCAATGTTCCGTACTGCTTTCACCAGGCTATGCGGCACGGACTCGGCATGCGCACGTGTATTTGCAAGAAGTACCCGATCATCAGCGTAGTCAGCATCTGTAGTAGTCTGTGCGGGATATCGCCTGATCCTTGCCTTTTTTTAGTGTAAGGTTTTTCTTTTATAGGATCTACTGATGTTCGAAATATGTAGTCTATGTCTATTAGGAGTATATATGGTGCTAACGTATCACCTTGTAGGATTCCAGCGACAATATCAAAGAAATCTATAGCCATCAGGCGAGCGTACCATAACTTTAATCATTTTGTAGAACATCATTATGGCGGTGACACTTTCTTTAGGGAGGCCTTATGCTAGAAGTATTTGCTCCATTTTCCCTATGTGTATGGAATCAAATGTCTTGGAGAAATCTACAAATAGCAGCGTTGCTTCAAGATTTTTTGCTCTTTTCCCTTCTACAATTTAGGATCGGAGAGGTTGTAGATCGATTTCTGTGGAATCCGTTTTGTTTTCTCCTAAAGATTTTCTTTATTTTAGGTTGGATGAAATTATGAAGGGCGTTAGTAGCAATAGCAGTGAGAATTATGCCTCTGTAGTTCTTAGGGATACCGAAGTTGTTTTGTGGGGAATGGGAGGGTACGGCCTTTTGTCCATTTTTCTATCGTATTTTGTTTATATACTGCGTTGCATACTTTAATTTTCTTATTTTCCATACCCCAGAGGTTATTTCGTCGAGGGCAGCAGCTTTTTTTATGTTTTAGTTTTCTCAGGACTTTGTTAAGTTCTTCTATCGTAAAATCTCCTAGTTTAATGTCTAGTTTGTTAATCACCATATTGGTAGCATTTTCTATGATTTTGGCAGAAATTCCTAGCAGTGGTCTTTCCACTTCAGGAGTCTATATTTTTAGTTGATGGCCTTTCATTTTGCTGTCCAGGTACTTTTCATACCACTAATTTCGTTTGCGATGTTAATCGCGACTGTTTGTCTTCTACTGAATGTTTGATTTTATTTATTTGCTCTTGGATGTATTCTTTTTATTTTTTTAAATTGGTCAATACATTTTCCTACAAGAGCATATTCTTCTTCTAAACATCATTATTATTATTGTAACCACTTTTAGAGTTTTTCACACCCGAGTTCGTTGGTAGTCTTTCAATGGAGAGTGACAGCAAGTCTCCTTGGGTCGCCAGGACTCTTCTAAATATTCTAGTCGATCTTAACAATGTTGGTGTCTGTATGTTCTCGATTATCCTTCTCGATTATCCTTCTGATATCAAATTCATTCAGATTCCTTTCCAAACCCGTGAAGACTTTCCCAAGGACACTAATTACATTTGTATGTATTCTATTTATTTTTAAAAAGTTTGTATTAGTTGGGTTTGTTTTATTGTGTTGGGATGCTTTTTTAATACCATTTCTGTTTTCGCTAACTGCTTCTATCTCCCAAGGGACAGTGTGTTTGGCTCTTGGTTTGGTCGGTATGCACGCAGCTAAGTGGTTACTGACAAAGTTTCCGTATTTGTTCTTTAGAGTGTACATTGCTGATGTCCCCTGGAAGATGTCAAACTTATTTCTTACCGTTACTGAATAGCGACCACATATAACTCTGTTGGCAAGCGAAGACCAATCATATCGTACAGATCTACTGGTTTGCCCTTTGTTTTCTGCGTAGACTGAGGACGAGCAGATTCCCAGCGCCCACGAACTCAACGAGTCCGGATATGTGTGGCCTGTGCGAGGGGGAGGAGTGTGGCGAGTGACCACGGAAATTGAACTCGTCAACTCTTCGTTGCTGAAATGCTGGTGAAATTCCGAACGAGCAGTGCAGAGTAACCCGGGTGTAAAGTCTCGTCGTAAGGATTGACGCGTGCTGATGAATGTCGAACGTGCAATTCAGAGTAAGGAGCTCGGTTGAAACACAGCTATGGGATATTTAAGGACCTGCCCTCCCAGATCGTAGAGAAAGTCTGCAGTAGCATTTTGGCTGTCGAAACGAGTGAAAGAGAAGATATATTTCGATAGTGCTAGTGAGAAGACTGGGAGAGCAAAGCAATTACGACGACGACTGTTTGATAATCTGAAGGTCCCTGGTTCATTCCCGGGTTTCGGCACCACTGATAACCTGAAGGAAGCAGTAGGCGTAGGTTTACTATGACTATTCTGTGATCGAAGGATGCTCTTTCAAAAGAGAAGTATGCTTCGCAATTCATAGCGCTGTTTATTCACTTTTTATTCATTAGAATATAGTCTAGATGAGCTTTTGAATTATTTGAATAGGTGTAGTTGCATAATTTGCCCTTTTGTTTCTGAAATTTGGACACACACACACACACACACACACACACACCTATATATATTAATATTTATATTTTTGCTTGAAGGCAATTACAATGCGCATATCGCATGAAATTCGATAATTATAGAATATAAATAATATTGACAAGTGAATCTCGCAAAGAATTACTCCGTGTGTAGAACATCGTACAGCAGCTGTTTCGACTTTATTAAGTCTCATCTCATCTCATATATATATATATATATATATATATATATATATATAATATGTTTCATAAAAGTATCAAGATCGAAGCTGTACTTACCAAGATAGAAACATTTTGTTCAGAATACAATGTGTCATGAAGTGCAGAGTTTGAAGCTGTATTTATCAAGATAGAAATGAACAATGAATGGAAACTTAATTTTGTTCAGAATACAAGGTGTGACATTAAAGTACAAAAGATCTCGATACTTTTTTGACACATCTTGTGTATATATATATATATATATATATATATATATTATATATAAGATTTGTGCAGGCCTTTTTCTATTATTACAAGTACTCTGATGATTGTTAATATCTATTGCGAGATAGGCTGGGCCTGCCATAGCAGCCAAAGGTGAAGTTCTGAGAAATTGTTGTTTCGTTTGCCACACTGTGGATTTTTGCGGCACTGTATCTTTTCTTCTGGTTTGACCCCAATGGTTTTGGTGATGGTTTGCCGTGAATGTTGTATTTTGGTAACCTGGCTTGTTCAATATCGATGGTCCATTTCACACAACTTGAGAAACCTTTTATGTGTATATTTGTATCTCTTAAGTTTCACTCTTATAACTCGATGGTTGTCTAGAATGAAAAATATAGAGGGAAAAAAATAAATATTCGACTTTTGAAGCGGGGGGGGGCACAATGTCGTCGCCGTCAAAAAATCTTTAGCAGCTAAAAATCCGTCGTCGTCGTCGTAAAATCTTTAGCAACTCTAAAATCTTCAGCAGCTGAAAAATCCGTCGTCGTCCTAAAATGTTCAGTAACTCAAAATCGCAACTCAAACTCCTGCCGTCACCCCACTTCTACTTATACTAGTTTCTCCTCAACACCCGGGTGTCTGCGCCCCACACACGAGATTGTCGAGCCAATCCCGGCCGCCCGAATCCTCATAGCTATCATCCGGGCACCTGGCGCTTACATCCGGGAGTGTAGCATCTCGACTTCGGTGCCAATGTGTCGCCTGTCTGAAGGACGCGGGTTCGATTCTACAGTCCTACATGTCAGGCAAAGCCTAGCCCGCTTCCTTCGAGAATACGGCAGGCCTTGACTTTCGCCACTCACCTCGTGTTCTCTGTCACAGGTTGTGAGAGAGCTCTTCTCAAAATGAAATGTTGAGGTAGTGCTTGTTTTTTCTATTAACGTGATCTGTTCAGCAGAGTTGTGTTTTAAGCAACACTGCTTCGCTAGTGATATTGGCAGTTTCGAGGACTTTGATGTTTTTGATGTAGTCGCTGAAACTGCTATTGTGGGCGGCACAGAGGCTGGGTTGATGTAATTGTTCAAGGGGGTCGATATCGCAGTGATAAGGTCACAGGAGTGGGGACTTCTATTGCTTTGTTGAATTTTCCTTTGATGTCTTTGCTCATGTTTGTCAAATCTGCCGAATGCACTGTTCGCATTAACAAGTCGCTTGTTTGGTGTCAGAAAAAGAAAATCATGCAACCTAATTAGGTGAATTCTTGTATTGTTTACAGCTTTATTTATCCGATAGAGGAGGTGGTAGCTGTTTCATGATAGCGACTGGTTGAGGACATCATTCTACTTTAGTCACACCTTAAAAGCAAACAAGTTCAGAGCCTTCTGTCACGCAGAAATTAATGCACTGCAGTGCACTTTCTGTATGTCAGGAAACTCAGTCTTTGTCGTCTCTCTCTTCCACACACACACACACACACACACACACACACACACACAAGACGTGACAAAACGTCAATTTCGTAAGCAGAATTTAACAGGTTTGAATTCATAGTTTTCCTTCTTCTAAACTGTTTGCCTAACTGTGGCGAGAGAAACCACGAACGTAGTGGTTCGAAACGTTCACGACTGTGTTTGGCATGCAGAATGATATCAGAGGCGAGTGGGGAGATTGAACCCACAGCCTTGTGATCGTGAGTCGTGGTCTGACGCAGGTGAATTACTAAACTGTCCAGAGTGGCCCGGATGTGAAGGATTAACGCCTGCTGATTAATGTCACACGTGCTGCACGGGCAAGTCAGAGGAAGGAGCCCGGGTGAACACTGTAATTGTGTATATAATGACCAACCCTCACAAACCTGGGAGAAAAGCATGCAGTAACATTTTGGCTGTTGCGACAAGTGGACGAGAGAAAAGATATTTTGATAGTGTTGGTGAGAAGAGTGCAGCATTGTTGGGAGAGATTGTTTCAGACTGAACACTTGGTCAGTTGGGAGAGTAAAAAAGGTGTGCCCCCAGAACATTCTTATTAGAGGTTAAAAAGATTTAAATCATGGTTATATATATCAACATTAAATATATATATATATATATATATATATATATTATATTAATGTGTATGGTTGGCACTAGTATACTAGAAAAAGTAATAGTAATCCAACGTACAGTGTTATTAGAAGAGTGCTCAATATCTGTGATAGAGCGTTGATAGTTCAATGAGAAATCAAAACAAATAAAAGTTTTTGCTTCTATTTATTTAATTACGGGGAACGGTATTACAACCAGCGGTTTCTTGCTTAGAGCATTCATCGGGTAATACAAAAAGTTCCTTTAAAAATGACAGAAATTGTGTAAATGGTCAAATGTGTGCGTTTTTTTTTTAACTGTATTCTCGTGTTTGCGTGTTTACGTGATGCGGAATGTTTTTTTTCTTCTACGTGTGCGTATTTTTGTTTGTGCGTATGTGTATGATGTCATGCGCGTTTGCATGGAAATGCGTGAAGGCTGTGATATACATTATATATATATATATATATATGTATATATATATATATAATGTCAAATGTATATATATATAATATATCCTGGTTATATATATCAAGGTTACAAAGGTTTACATCAAAGTTAAAGAGATCAATCTGCCCTACTACTGACCCATAGTGTGAGGTAAGATCGTTGGATTCATACCTTTCCCAAGGATATCAACGCTATGTGAAATGCAAACAACCTCGACCAGGATTTGAATTCATCTCATCGTGTCTATTTCCTACGACAGTAACCATTACACTACAAGAGGTGTCAACAGTTGAAAGATGACAGCTCCAAAGTCATACTTTAAGAGATACTATATCAGAGGCAAGAGACCAGTCACACAATAAAAGAGCACGAGCGACAGAACAAACAGAGATTTTTGGAACTCGGTATCGTGCCTACGCATTGTGTTATATATCCTTTTGCTCGGGTTTATATAATCGAGGAGAGAGAGAGAGAGAGAGAGAGAGAGAGAGAGAGAGAGAGAGAGAGAGAGAGAGAGAGAGGGGGGGGTTTGATGATGATAATAATAGATGATTCTTATTTATGCTTGTTGACTTGCTGCTTACTGCTTCTACTGGTTCAGACGATTTTTAGATTTTTAAAAGAATTATAAAACTAACCCCTAACCCTAACCAATAACCGGATATTGACGGTGTAAATGAAAAACATGTCCTTTCTTAATCGAGATCAAAAAGGGGTGCCTAAAGGTAATATGGTCCTTTATACTATGAAAATGCATTGGATGAGGATTTTTGGACCAAGTAACCAATAAGCACTCCAGGTGAGAGCTGTTTTGAAAGAAACAACTTTTGCTTTTCACCGTAAGACTTTTTTTCTTGTTGATCTAGTGTTCTTTCTTCTTCGTGCTGGGCTGGTCACTTTTTCTTTTATTTACTTAACAAGACTGTGTTGTTTCATGATAATAAAGCTTTATTTCCAGAATCCAGCACATGATTCCGCCACGGGTGAATTGCGAACCCTAATCATTAGAATCAAATCATAGAACCCAGGTGGTTGAGCAGTCCATGACTAGCAATACTCTACTTTGGCCCTTTCTTGGGCTAGATGGGCAATCGGAGAGGCCCCTTCCGATCAATCGGCTGGCCACGTCAAGCCCTAGCACCTATATGATTGCCCCAACCCTATTGCCCTTATGGCAAGCCTCAACCCTTTTTATCATATAGGTGCTAGAAGGCGGTGGCTTAGGGTCTATGTGTCCTGGGAATGATGTTAAACTATCTGATGGTGAGGTTCCAGTTCTGGAGGTTTGGGGAATATTGAGCACCCCTTCATCACCATTGCTCCCTGGTCCACTCTGACCCAGAGTGGTAGTACCTGTTAGGGTCCCATCTATGGGTTAAATAGAAAAACATGAGTTTATAAACAAAATTTGATTATCCATTAAGAATGACTTTATTTCAAAACTTTGTCGGCATTAAATGACCCACTGAGATTGATATGCTGTAAAACAAACCAAACCAAACCAAACACTATATATTGTCGGATTCATTTCCATATTTTTCTCCTTAAATCAGTCCGTAGAGTGTTCGGCTAGGAATCACAAGGTTCTTGGTACCGACACGCATCTAAAACTAATTCCCATGCGTCTGTAATGGCACATATATAAGGGGTCAAGTAAAAAAGGTTACTAACCATCAATGGTTGTCGGATAACTTTCCACAGGATCCAATTATTTCTAACGGACCTCATTTAAAATTCTAACAAGAGGTACGTACATAAACCATAAGCTGATATGATTATGCAAAATTTATTTGTGGAACGTTCGTGTAGTTTTGTTGTAGATTTCCTTACCAGAATTTTGTCGTCGTACTCGTGAGGCTTAACCTCTTTTTCCAACTCGTTAGATTCTCGGAAGTGAACTCAATAATTCAACTTGAATCAATAAAATTCTCAACAAAAATTAAATGACCGCTCATATATTCCATTTTGACATTGACAATCTATTATGTTTAATTTATTCTTGTGCTTTTGTATATTATTATCGATTCTCTTACACCTGCCTTAGCCAGTGGTTCACTTGAGGCTGAGTGACAGCAAGTCTCCTCAAGTCTCCAGTACTTTTCTAAGTATTCTAGCTGATATTAACAATGATGCAATTTGGATGGTCTCAATTCCTCCTTTGATGTGCAATTCACCTTTTATTATTATTATTATTATTATTATTATTATTATTATTATTATTATTATTATTATTATTATTAATTCGATCCATTAGTTTTTACACCCATCTTAGCTGCTAGTTCACTTGAGACTAAGTGACAGCAAGTCTATTCGTGTATGTTGTGCCATGCCAGTAACTGTACTTGATAAGATGACTTAGTTCCATGACTGCCACATGTATATCCGGCTAGTTGCTTTGTCAATGCTTTCTGTGCCCCGTCGTGTTTCTTTGATCCACAGAACTGGGATCAATGCAACTTGATCGGAGCATCTTTGTAACGGGTCTGAAGATCAGTGGAAATACGCTGTCGTAGTTATTGGCAACTCTAAGAACGAGACAACACACCGTTAACAATAACAACGATTTGTATAATCTATTAATAATAGAGATTCGCTTCCGGTTTTTGTCTGTAACAAAAATTACGTCACTGCTTACATCATATTACCCAAAATCGTCATAACAAAGAATAACATTTTGAGTGTATTTATTCAATAAATCCACTCAAAATTTGAACATGCAACATTAGACAGTCTTCATTGTCTTTTAAAACAAGTTTTAATAAATACATGACTGGTATTATATATCTATATATAGTTTGTTTTATTTTAATATATATTTAAAGTTTACATTTCAAATTGTTTTATTTTTTAATCCTTTAATGAATTTGATGATCTTACTTACTTAGGGTACAAACTCGCTGACATTGAATTTTTACTCCCACCCATCAGGCAATATGTTTCAAAAATCTATTTTTACAACAGCCGGAGGGTGTTTTTTTTATTTTGTACTAGTATATATAACAGAGAGCCGTTGTTTTGCACACAAGGTCGGAGCGAAAACACACGGTGAGGAGCTTTTTCTGGTATTTTATTCTATGCCAATTAGCATCGAGTAATTCAACAATGTTATTTTTTTGAAATATTTCTTGGTGACAAGGTTTGTTTCTTCTAGTGGCAATTTTATTATTTCAGTAATTCTGAAGAAGTCTTCGTGGCTCTCTGACAAGTTTCCTTCAATTGCTCCGGCTTGAGTGAATTTTTAACTATTTAGAGCGTCTTTTGAATGAAAAAAAAGAAGAGTCCTGTAAGAAGATGAGTTCTTTGTTGGCGTCAACTAATTTTCAGTTAAAGAGGAAAGTGTAAATTCCTTTAAAAGAGATGGTTTTGTTAAAATGGAAAAAAACAAAATATTGTATAAATTTTTATTTTACTTATTGTGTTTACAGATATAGGGCAACGTCATTGCATTCTGTTTTTTCTATATAAAATCTTTTTTTTTTTTTCAATTTTCTATTTTTTTCAATTTTTTATATAAAGGACGCTCATTAAATTGTTGTAATCTCTGATTTAAATTTAACCGAATTCACACCAAAGGCCGGAAACTCAACAGACAAAATTGATACAATATTTATTCGAAGCACTCCTAGACATATTCTTAAGAAGGTAAGTATATATATATGTGTGTGTGTATATGTGTGTGTGTATGTGTGGGTGTGTGGAGAGAGAAAGAGATATATATATAGAGAGAGAGGGATATATATAATATATATATATATATATATATATATATATATATATATATATATATATTATTATATAGAGAGAGAGAGAGAGAGAGAGTTATTTTGAAGTTACCAATCATGCCTTTTGAAACTGTTTTACAGATAAAACTAAACAAGTTTTATTCATGAGGCAAATGTTGAATATAACATATCTCTAGTCATTGTTGAATTGAGTTTCTGTATGAAAATGATGCGAGCATCACATATTATGGGCAACTACATGTAGTAACTGATTTATTTTTATTCGAAATAATCGGATTCAGAAAGAAAACATCGACTAACCATAATATTTGTAGTATCTGGGTTGATTCTTATATAACATCAGTATATCAGTGTTAATATAGCCCAATGCCGAATTGTGTTGCGGTCCAAAAAGCCCATCTGTAATCACGATATCAACTTCATTTCAGAAATATATTACCCCTCAACATCATTACATTATTGCTACCAATAAAAACAAATTATTTACACTAATATTTCGTTTGATAACGTAACTCACATGGACAATTTATGACACGAAAGAAAAAACTGTCTATCTGCTAACTTCCTGGATCCCAGTGTCGTATTAAAATATGAATTAATAATCAATAACTTAGAGACTCCTAATCCGTAACTGCCTAAAGTATTCAGCATATTTTCGTGATACCTGGGTGTGTTAAATTCTAATGTATTTTTTATAAGCTACGAACGTTTTATAGCTTAAGGCATCGCTAAAACTAAATCCATCACTGCTGGATTGTATCTTCCCTGCTACTTACAAACTATTTATTTCATCACCAATTCCCATTTTAAATATATCACTCAGATGCACATATATGGCAATAAAGCTAGTCTTCTCTCATCATCTTCTTTCTTAGTTAGACGTAGAGGAATGGTTAAAATCGAATCAATATAAAATTCTTGTTCCAAACTAACATTTGATAAGATCTTTTTTTTTCTTCTTCATACAAGTGATGATTAAGACGATCTGGGATTTCATTTATATTACTTTAACGCGTGAGGAATTTAGAATTTGTTGTTAGATTTGATTATTTCTTCCGGAAAATTCGACGTTGTTGATTGAATTTTTCTTGCTAATTCCGAATTCTATTTCGGTAAATTAAGGGAATTACGACAGTAAAATGATTTGTCATCATCAGCCAATGACGTGGAGATCCTTCAAAATCTGTTTTTGAGCCGCGTTATAGGTAAACCAAAATACCCCTCCAACACCGCCACAAAAGTAGAAAACTCTTCTTAGTTTACTTACTTTACTTCTTTTCTTTCTTTTCTTTATTCACCCCTCCTCCGTCTATTTAAAGGATTGTTCAAAATTAATTTTCTAATCGAATTTGCCCGTAGACACGTGAAGTAAAAGCATTTTCTGTGAATATATGAGTTGCTAGGTTTTGGGGCGTGTTCATTCCTGTTGAGCTATTTAATGCCTTAGTTAGTCTTTCTTACTAATATTTATATGTTTTAAAGTAACTAATGATAATAATCCTTTGTAAACAATGATAGTTTTAGGTAACTGTTCTAGTACAAATAATTTTAACAATTCTATGGTTTCAAGCATTCCTATCAGATATTTATACACAATTATTTGGTTTCAAGTAACCATTTCTATTTGATAAAAAATTGTTTGCAAACATTTATATGGTCTCAGGTAACTAATAATAATTTACATTTGTAAACAATTATATCTTCAAGTAACAATTCTTAATATAAAATAATAAAAAATTGTTTGCAAACATTTATATGGTCTCAGGTAACTAATAATAATTAACATTTGTAAACAATTATATCTTCAAGTAACAATTCTTAATATAAATAATTTGCACACATTTATATCGTTTCAATTATTCCTATCTAATACAAATACTTTCAAACAGAATTATTTGACCTATAGATGGGACTCTAACAACTATTTCGGATCACAGTAAACTGGAGAGTAATGTCAACGAAATGTCGACTCCACATTCCCCAGATTTCCAGAACTGCAGCCTCACCACTGGATGCTATTTGATTTCATACTCATGGCTTGGGAAGTATTAGTCCTCTACAGATGATTTAGTCGGGTTATTCTGGTTATCACGGACAGGACGAGGATACTGGGGTTAGTTGTTACTTAGTATATTTGTAAAGTTTTCTAAGCAATGTTTTATGCAGAATTATAAAATGGTAAGTGACTGAAACATAAACTTAAAGTATACTTTAAGGGTGTCGTCAAAAACAACGTTATGGCTGTTAGTGTAGAAGACTGTGAACAGATTAGGAAAAATCGATCAGCTTGGCAAAAGTGATTCGAGATAATTTAAAACATTTGTAAACAGGAAATCGAACTATCCATCTTAAAAGAAGATCTTGGGAAACAAAACACAACCTCAGCCCCAGATGCTTTTCAGTCGGAACATGTTTCTAACATATGTAGTAAGATATGTTTGGCTAATGTCGAACTCGCTAGTCATATGAGATTTCATAAAAAAATGGCAGAATGATTATACACAGGTCCTCCCTCAGCAACCTATAAGTAATTCCTGTCTTTTCTGTGTAAAAGTATGGGGGTCTGCATTAGGTCTGAGAAGTGATATGAGAGAGAGAGAGAGAGAGAGAGAGAGAGAGAGAGAGAGAGAGAGAGAGAGAGAGAGAGAGAGAGAGAGAGAGAGATTAATGTCAACACAAAAGACAGGTTTTATGCTTGAAAATATGCTATAGATTTTGCAAGGTTGAAATTATATATATATAAAGAGAGAGAGAGAGAGGAGAGAGAGAGAGAGAGAGAGAGGAGAGAGAGAGAGAGAGAGAGAGAGAGAGAGAGAGCGAGACATATTCGCAGTGCAGCGGTTCTCCTTCCCTTCGGTTGCGGTCGAGATTGGCAAAGGGTTAACTTTCCGTGTCGCCAGTGTTTGGCCCTAGGGAGCGTTTGAACCGATATATTTAAACACAGCCCCGGGAAACTAACTCTCTTCATCTGGATCTCCAGATATGCACTAGAAAAGTTTCCGTTCTTTTGAACTTGAAGGGCCTCGATCCTCCAACAACAGGCTTATACGTGTATTTATGTGCCCCTCTTTGTATACTCTATCTTCAAAGGTGTTTTTTGGCTCCCCCCCCCATGAAAATATCCGCGTAGATGCACGTGCCGTTTTACATCCACATTGTCTGTATGGGATATGGCCCACCCCCGTGGACCCAACTACGAACTAAGTGACAAACTTTAATGGATATAAGTCAACCTTCTTCAAGAACTCTTTTCCTTTTAGCTTGTTCATACCTTGTATATTGGATGTTACTCAGGCAATAAAGTCCTGTATTTGTTTGGAATATCTCTTAATATGAATATATAAATTCACCTGGCTCGGTGCTCTTTGAGGCTCCTTAACGCATTAAAGAAAAGTTATAAACTACTGAAGTTAAAACCACGCTTAATCTATATACAGCAATAAAGTATACTTGCGGTTGAATATTAAAAATTACATGTCGTATATATATCAGTATTCATAATTATAAATCGTTATCATAAGTGTTTAATATATAAAATAAGGTCAATTGTATACTAAAAACAACTATTTATAAAATATTTACTGATATAAAATTTGTGACAGATAGGAAATTCATTCTTCGCGTAGATCGTAAACAAACTTGAACTATATTATACTTTTTTTATTAAGCCGAGAACTTTCATCTTTTCCCTTGAAGCATTTTACGGCAAATTGTCCATATCAGTTGTCCTGCGCTTCGTGATTACTGTGATTAAGTGAAAGTATAAGGGGACATCTGAACACATTTTTCTATTTAAGCCATAGATGGGACACTAATAGGTATTACCACTTCAGGTTAGAGTGGACCTGGGAGTAATGGGTACTCCACATTGCCAAACATCCAGAACTGGAACCACACCATCAGATAGCGTTTAACGTCATTCCCAGGACATGAAGACCCTCAGCCATCGCCTTTTAGAACATATACGATAAAAAAGGGTTGGAGCTAGCCATAATGGCAATAGAGTTGGGACAATCATATAGGTGCTAGAGCTTGATTGATTGGGGGCGACTCTCTGACCGCCCGTCTAGCCCAAGTGTTGAGAAATTGTGTATATAGTTATTTACTAAGCTGAGCTTAGATGTGGCACAAGGCCAGTAGTATGGGGCACCCAGTGAGGATCGAACTCATTAACAATGGTCTGCTAATCTAGCTTGCTAACTATTACACCATGCGAGGTACCCTAGAAATTTTGTATATAAGGTGTGTGCTAAATGCACACTTTTATTTATAGACTCGGCGATAACTATATGATCAAACTTGGCCAATCACTGACAGTACACTGCTGCTGAGACAATACTCAAACTGAGCATACTGAGCATACTGGCCATAATTACTTTGAACCTTCATGGACAACAGACATAGTGATTAAATCACTGGACCTTTAACAATACGCAGGATAGGACTTATTCACTTACCAAATGATTTCACAACTCAGGACTTACTTACTTTAAGCCCTTTTCAACTGGCCAAGGATGGCATTTAAACACTTAACAGTTTACGAGCCCATATATGCTTGGATCTTCTTCAATGGCGACGAGTCGAGTTACGAAATTTGGGAGACAAAGTTCCATGGGTATCAGAGAAGCCTTCAGTTGCATGACATAATCAATGCACCATCGACCAAACCGGAGGACCAAAGGGCCAAAGTAGAGATTTAAATGTCATGGACTGCTCAGCAACCATTCTTAAGCATTATGAGAGGCCACCCAGTGGCTAGTTTTAAGAGAAAATGGCTCTTGAAAAAGTTAATGGTCTGAAAACTGGAGACACTGAGACTGATAAAAAGGTAATGGTTATAATTTTATGAGAAATGGCAGACACAATGTCTGAGAAGAAATGTAAGTACCCATGTCTGGGTGGTCGAATCTATGGGGGTGTGTATGGGTGGAATCTGCATATATTCAGCCGGCCCAAGCCCCCTTTTAGGGTAGTCTTGTCCTCGGCCTATTCTAAAGCCCCAGCCGACAGGGCGTATCTATATTTGAGAATTCATTCTAAAGGAAAGCTTGCTAACCATTGAACTCTGGCAAGCATAATGTATAAGTATCTCTATATATCATCATGATCAATAATTTTCTGCTATTAAACGCCTACCTAGAAGCTGGTGAATGATTTTTCTCTCGGTCTTTTATAAAATAACACTCACATAAGAAGCAATAAACATTGCAATTGTAAATAAAGTTATAAAGTTATATATATATATATATATATATATATTATATTACAAAAAATATATATATCATTTCTTTATGTTGGTGGGAAATAGTATTCCTTACTCTTTCTTAGTTCTACCGTTCTTAATCCCACCAACATAAAGAAATTATATATATATATATATATATATATATATATTATATATATATTGTTTTGTAATATAAGCGTAGGACTCACACACACACACATACACACACATATATATATGCATATATATATGTATATATATATATATATATAAGAGAGAGAGACAGAGACAGAGACAGAGACAGAGAGAGAGAGAAAGAGAGAGAGAGAGAGAGAGAGAGAGAGAGAGAGAGGGAGAGAGCAATAAAACATCTAAACGAAATAAAGTCAGAAATATAGTTAAAATCTTTGAGATGATACCAAGAAATTTGGGACTGTGTTTTTTATGGCCTATTTATCGACAAGAGAAAAAAAGAACATGGACGTTCAATAGAGGAAACAAAAATGTTTTTTTTTTAATTTATGGATGGGTTTAAGCAGAAATAAAGAGAGATGTCGGATTAAATTGCTTTACTTGATATGGCAGCAAAGAGAGAAATTTTGTCTCGTTTTTAATGAGGTCATATAAAAAGAAATTCGATCGCAGATTATTTAAATTAGATCAATAAAGAAATATTTGTTTGTCCATATAGATTATTTTGCAGTTTATATTCACCCAGAAACGCAATATATATATATATATATATATATATATATATATATATATATATATATATATATATATATATATGAAGACAGACAGAGAGGGAGGTATTATGCAAGAAGTCACAAATACTATGTCCTTCACTCTCTCTTTGAATAAAGAATCGAGAATGAAACTGTATTTTCCATGACAAATATGAATAATGACTGAATTGAACTAGCACCATATACATATTTCTTCTGGTTGTAGCATCTATAAAAAAAGCATTCTCTGTCGTATCTTTTTAAATAGCCCCTGACGATCACCTAAATCGTCATGAGAAAAGAAGAAAATGTTTTGACAATTTTTTTTTGCATGCATGGTGTTTTTTGTAGGTCTCTCGCTCAACCATGCCCCACACATAATATTTTATCAAACTGCTTCTTTCAGGTTATCAGTGGTGCCGAAACCCAGGAATGAACCAGGGACCTTCAGATTATCAGACAGTCGTAGTCGTCGTAATTGCTTTGCTCTCCCAGCAGTTCTAGTCTTCTCACTAGCACTATTCAAATATATCTTCTCTTCCACTCGTTTCGACAGCCAAAATGCTACTGCAGACTTTCGCCATGATCTGGGAGGGCAGGTCCCTAAATATCCCATTGCTGTGTTTCATCCGGACTCCTTACTCTGAATTGCACGTTCGACATTCATCAGCACGCGTCAATCCTCACGACGCGACTTTACATACGGGTTACTCAGCACTGCTCGTGTGGAATTTCACCAGCATTTCAGCAACGAAGAGGTGACGAGTTCAATTTCCGTGGTCACTCGGCACACTCCTCCCCCTCGCACAGGCCACACATATCCGGACTCGTTTCGTTCGTGGGGGCTAGGAATCTGCTCGTCCACAAATGTTAAAGGAGATTTGAATCTGGTGAGCCAAACGGCTTGATGGTAGGTGTGATGAGGTCGTAGACATTTTCTGACAACCAAGATCAGGTTCTCCTACTTGTATGGCATGGTGCTGACTCCTGTTGCCAGACATAGTCTTTCAGCTGCCATTCTCCCGGCCCAGGGCAGGACCCCCCGTCCAGACACTTCATGTAAGCCTCCTTGTTGAGACCATATCGGAAGCATAACGTCACCATTGGTAGTGACCACTCCAAACGCCATGATGTGTCCTGGGTGTTTGCTTTTCATCACTATTGCTATATCTTGTGGGTACGGAACAAGCCAACAGTTGTTCTGAGACTTCACCATCCAGCAAGAATTTTTCTTATCTGAGAAAAAGAAAAACATGTTCGTTTGTTTAAAAGCTTTGCAGCGCGGAGTTTCCTCTCGTACGTGTTCAACATCGGGTAAATAAACGGTGAGAGAGTTCTCTGGTATATGAGAGAGAGAGAGAGAGAGAGAGAGAGAGAGAGAGACAGACAGACAGACAGACAGACAGAGAGATAGTTTAGATTAGAGATGATAGTTCTTAATAATCTTACTTGTTACACCTCTTGTTACTGATTCATTGCTTACTGCTTCTACGTCGCAATGTTCTTTGGGCTAACCTCTCTTTAGAGCTTTCGGATGGGTGTTGATTCTCTTTGTTAGTTCTTCTTACAGAGCTGGACATTGCTTGTTTAATATTTAATTAATGACAAGACTTGGATGTACTTGATCAAGATTTTATTTTCAACCCTGTCCTTATTGATTCCGCTGTCGGATGGGGTGGGGGAGATGGCAATGGTGACTGCTCTTTTTGAAACCCGGGTCGAATCTGACTTACTAAAAACTTATTTTCATGGCGCCCAATCGCACACATTTTTCAAGGCGTCAAGGTTATTAACCATCCTTTTCCGGTAACTTTCCACAGACTCCATGATTTTAAATTAACGGCCAAAAATCAACTTTCTATCTACAGGTACGTTTGCAATTTATGACTGCTCAAAAATTGTAACAGTACTTCATGTCCTCGGATAAAAAGTGACCCTGTCTCCTCTTGTAGGAGAAACACCGAATATCTTCAGGTACTAATTCAACAGACAGTGTCGTGTCCCTGGATATTGAAATCATTGACTTGCTGTGATCATTATCAGTAATGGCCTGCTTATCACCAAGAAATATGGGAGTTCTTTTCTTATCAGTGTGATCAGATTGAGGCCTCTGACATGCCGTACCTTCGTAATAACCATTTGATACATCCAACCCTTCTTAGATCCTCTACACTGTCCCCAAATTTTACACTCAAACACACCGAAATGTTTATATTAGAGCTTTCGGTATGAATGCCAAGCAGTACAACAAGTAGTTTCTAAATTACCGGAGAAGTGAATAGCGCATATACGAAACTGATAATTTAATATGGCGACAATTCACCCATCGTAGCCTGTATATGTTACTATGCATGTGTGTGCCAAATTTACTGCCATATGAAAGGGGTCTCTCGCAATGGTTCTATGGATATAAAAAATATCCACCAGTATTAAAAATCTTGAGTTTTTTTAGATGAGAAAAGACCCGTCTGATCGGTTCCCGTGAGTAAAAGGAATTACATTTTATGAATGATTTTATTGTTTCACTTAATTGTCAATCTTAATTTTGTTTTGTTTACTAACTGAAAATTTTATTGACATTTGAAAACTAAATTTAATTCAAGTTTATATATTCAAGATTATATTTCTAATAATCCTACCATATAATACCCAAAATTAATCCCTCGAATTTTGTTTAGAAAATTATTCTCTAGACGGCACCACAAATATTATCAACTATAAAATAATTTATCATGCAAGACCATGCAAATTACAAAAGCATACATACGCACACACACGCCACATTATATGTGTGTGTGTGTGTATTGTGTATATTTCTTATGGTATACTATAGAATTCAAAGGCGTTTCTTGCCATTGTTTTCAAAGCAGCGTTTATCCCCAAGACAAAGCGTCCTGAAAAACCTTTTGTCTTGACGATAAGTGACCAATACGCTGCTTTGAAACCAATGGTAACAAACGCCTTTTAATTGTATAGTATACCATAACAAATAAATATCCCTTTTATACCTGTAATCAAGCACTTGCTTTTCTTTCTCAAAGACAAAACACACACACACACACAATACAGGCACACAGACACACAGACATAGACACACACACACACACACACACACACACACACACACATATATATATATATGTTGTGGCCTGATTAGGGGCCAGAATAAAGACAAGAAAAAATGAGTTAAACAAATATATTAACAAAGAACAGTAGTAAAGACATATACCAAGAGTCGTTTACACGCGAAGCTGTTTTATAAGCTGTCTGCTGAAATACTAACTCTTGCTTAAGTGCATAACCTGCTGATATTTATATTGGAAGAGTTCATGAGTGAGTGGTAAAACAATATATATGATTGTAATGGTGGCAGAATGTTATCAACAGATAGTAATTATGTTACTGATTCCAAATTTTACCTCTCTTATGCTCTTGACAAAGTCATTATCGACCTTCGCCGCATCTAAAGGAAAATAGTGCGGCAGACTGGAATCTCTTCCCTTGTCATGCAACCGATCAACAAGAAGGAACATTCTTAATTCAAACTCCCCAAAAACACGCCAAGATTATGGCCTATTACCTCATTGAGCTAACCAGTGGACTGAGAAGAAGACAGCTAAAAAGGAACCCAACTGACACTATATATATATATATATATATATATATATATATATATATATATATAATATATATGATACTCTCTGTCGCTCTAGTTCTCTATCTATCTATCTATCTATCTATATATATATATATATATATATATATATATATATATATATATATATATATATATATATATATATATATGATACTATATATATATATATATATATATATGATACACACACACACACACACACACACACACACATATATATATATATATATATATATATCAAGGTGTCATAAAAGTATCGATATTGAAGCTGTATTTACCAAGATAGAAATGAACAATGAATGGAACGTTAATTTTCTCAGAATACAAGGTGTCTCAAAAAGTACAAAAAATCTTGATGTTTTTTACACACCTTGTACATATATATAATCCAATTCCGTAGAATTATGAATAAAAAGTGCGCAATATCAGTGATAGAGCATGCTGCGTAGGTGAGCAACTGACATTCACCAATCGTCGTTGACTTTATGTCTGCGCTATCCTAACTTTCTCCTGTCAGCCTTCGTGGCATACCAGTGACGAAACAGTGAGTCAATATATGAAACGATGAGTCAGATTACAAAGGAAGAGATGTAACCAACATATTCCGCAATTTGAACTCCGTTCTTCGATTTCCTTTTTAACAGTTACTACATATACATATATATTTATTCTGTAAGTTTCTACATATCTACATTGTTCTGCATTTGAAGTGTCATGTGTTAAAATTACATCGATTTCAATATTCACGCCTGTTTTTTTTTTTTTTTAGAAAATGAAAACTTTATTTATGACGTCAACCAAAATCAGAATACATAATAATTTTCATACATCCGAATTCGCCATTTTAAATTTGACACGTCGTCAGAGAAAATGAATTTTCAAATGAGATGAAACTCTTTTTCGTGTTATGAGCTTCGTATTCTGTGTGAAATGTTTTTAATTTTAAGACTTTTTTTAACTATCATTTATGTAGACACGTTTTCCTGTCGACGTGTTTAATTAAGAGATTTGATTCTCATTTTAGTGCCTTTTTGGTCTCGCACTTATTTTCTTACCTTGTCATCGTAAATTTGATGATCTGAAACATCATAGCCAACTGCATAGTTATCCGAACGTGTCCTTTCTTGATTTTGTTCTGATGAAGCGCAGTTATGTAATAGTTATCATCGTATAAAATAAATTCTATGATCGAAGTTCAAATCCTGGAAAGGGCTGTTTGTATTACACTTCCTGTTAAGGCTTTTGGGGAAATAGTCTGGTCGATAAGAGAATATTATTAATCTTCTGAATATTCTAGCCGATTTCAACAATGCTATAGTATCGATGGTCTCGTATATTATTATTATTATTATTATTATTATTATAGTAGTAGTAGTAGTAGTAGTAGTAGTACCTGTTGATTTCCCATAGATTTCTGTTTTAGTTTATTCTTCGTGTGCTTGAATTGTCTACATCTACACAGTCTTCTATGCTGGCGTGACTCCTTCCTTCTTCTTTTCTTGATACATATTGTAAGTTTCCTTGTCTTTCGGTCCAACTGTCGAAGCTCTTCACTTGTCCATTTCAAGAATGCCCCAGTGTTTATTCCCTCAATTTTCCGCTTCAAGAATTTGCAATTTTTCTTTTCTTCAAATGTCCTTATTTCTTCCTGATTAGGTAACTGTATTCCTTCTGTTGTTTCTTTTTCACTTTTTATAACGATCATGGCACGCTTATCGAGGCCTAATTCTATTCCTATATCCTGGTTGTATATTCTTATGGTCTGTACAAGGGATTCCAGTTCTTTTTCATTTTTGGCAAAAATGTCGATATCATCCATGTACATAAGGTGATTTATTTTCTCCTCTGATTTAGTAAATTGGTAGCCCCTGTATATCTTCCAAGTATAGACTTAAGAGGCATCATTGTTATGACAAATAGCAATCGTGATAGGGAGTCTCCCTGGAGGATGCCTCTTTGTATTTTCACCTCTTCGAAAGTCTCTCCTTCTGCTGTTAATTCTACTTTCCATGGCTTTAGTGATGAATCCTATTACTTTGTCAGATATTTTGTAGATCTTCAAACATTTAAGAAGTTTGTGGGACCATGTCATATGCCTTCCTGTAATTAATCCATGCCATCGCTAGATTTTTCCGCCTTGCTTTAACCACTGTACTGATCTATATAACTTATTTGTTCCCTTATTTTCTTGTGTCATCCTTTCTGTTCTTCCAGAAATAGTCCACGGCAATGAGACGACTAGAAGATTTATTCTTTTATCTGTGCAATGAAGATTTTCCACGTCATAGGTAGGCACGTTTTTGGCCTATAGTTGCTGGGTATGGTTTCTTTTTGGGATTCTATCTGGATCAAGGTAGTTCTTCTTGTTATCATCCATTCCGGTATGTTTGCTTCTTCTAAGCATTTGTTCAAGTTGGGTCAATCTATCGTGGATGGATGTAATTTTTTTAACCAGTATCCATGTATTCTACCATGGCTCGGTGTTTTCCAATTTGGTAATTTCTTTAGTGTTGCTCTGAGTGATTTGCTTCGAGTCCTTCTTCGAGTCTTTGCAGTTTCTTTTTAATCCAGTTCATTCATTTTGCTTCTCTTTCTTTTCCCATAACTTGCTCTAGTGGTTTTCTGATCTCTTTGTATTTGGATATTCGTCCATCTTAATTTTTTGGTAGACCATAATTTCATCATTTTGGAAGGTCCAGTTTTGTTTGTATGGTTTGATTCTGTCCCGATATCTTTAGAGACTACCATCTTTCGTAAGTAATTTTTGGCTTATTTCTTCCTGTTGTATGGTTACCCTTGTTTGCTGCTGTCGTTTTCCCCTCGTTGCATCTAATTATGACTTCATGCTTTCCCCTTTCCAATTGCTTGTTTTCGCAGTCTTTTTATTTGTACTAGCAAGTATATGCACCCTCCGGGTGCAAGTATTTAAGTTTTAATGTAATAAAATATTGTATTAAATTAGAAACGCTCATGAAACTAAATAAGAATGCAGATAAAAAGTTTTGAAACAGAGGGAGTATAATCGAAAAATAGAACAACTGAAACTTACTCTTCCATCAATCTCGTCTTTCATTGTTATTTTTTCTAATTTAAGTATTTAGTTAAAAAAGGAAGTAAAGAATAAAATGACAGTTATCTTTTCTTGTTAATGGATTTCATTTAAGATCCATTGAAGAGATTTTTGCTTATATTCATTAAAATAAAAGCAAACAGTTAGAAATCAATAATACTAATCACATATTTATTAAAATCACATTTTTAATATCAATATGCAAATTAGCCTTCCCATTCACATTGTAAACCGCTATTTTGTTGTATATATAAATATAATTGCATGTTTTTAGTATGGAGATAAGGTTAACAGTATTAATAATGTAAAACAATTTTATTAATAATTGAGGTTTAAATAAAAATAAAATCATGGAGAATGTGATGTTAATAACTAAGGGAATTGTGACTTGAGTAGGGTTATAGTTTCGGTTACAGACAGAAAAACACACAATCTCCATTATAATAAGATTTCTGGTCTCATTTCCCATCTAGCTTTTGTGTTTCTGTTTTGTTTGCGAATTGGGAATAGAAAAAAAGTATTTAAAATCCAAACTGTCACAAAAATATCGATCACATTAATGTTTTAAAATCTTTTTATTACTATTACTGGAATACGGAAAAATAGAAGAAAACGGATGTTTTACTAGTTAAGTTAAAATTGTTAATTTAAATGATTCTACCAACAACAGAGTATATTTTTGTTGTCTTCAATAATTCATTATCATCTCCGCTTCTATCAGATAAATTGTTGTTTCCTTCGTTGGTGTAGCTGGAATTATTATTATTATCCTTATTTGATCTACAAGGTGTGTCATAAAAGTGCCGAGTTTAAAGCTCTATTTGCCAAGATAGAAATGAACAAGGAATGGAACATTAATTCTTTTCAAAATACAAGGTGTGTCATAAAAGTGCCGAGTTTGAAGCTGTATCTGCCAAGATAGAAATTAACAAGCAATGGAACGTTAATTCTTTTCAAAATACAAGGTGTGTCATAAAAGTGCCGGGTTTGAAGCTGTAATTACCAAAATAGAAGTGAACAATGAATGAAATGTGCCACAAAGTAAAAAAAAAAACTCTCGATACTTTTTTGACACACATTGTTTGACTGCGATTTCCCTTTGAATATGCTGAAGAGTATATACATTTCATTGAAATTGTCAGCACAACCTCATGTTTTTACTTGCTGAGGATCAAGTGACAGCGAATCTTTGAGTATTCAAAAACTTCCTTTATTGGCGCGATTAACCGGTAAAGTGTTAAATGTAAATACTTTTTATTTCTTACATTTTTTTCAAAAGACTAATTAATATTTTTCATGTTCTTTCATTATTTGTATTTGATTCCCTCAGAGATGCTAATAGGTACGCATGCTGCATCCCTGACGTACAAAAATCTAAATTGATGCAGTAAAATCGTATCTATGCGTCCCAGTGTTTTTCTTTTCTCTTCCCTCAACATTTGAAGCTAAATGTATATGCATTTCAATAGTTTCTTAGAAACGAATTACACAAGATAGGTGTTAGACGGCGTTAGTTGGGACCTATAAATTTCCCCGGGGACTCATTCAAAGAAAATATGTGCGTCTCAGGACGCACTAGGCCAAAAAGCTATCACCAGGACTGGCCCATTGTAAGCGTAATGAGAAATAATAATAATAATAATAATAATAATAATAATAATATCTGGACCTTGCCAGAGAACTGAAAAAGTTATGGAACATGAAAGTGAAAGTGATAACAATTGTGGTTGGTGCAATTGGAACAGTCCCAAAAGGATTAGAAAAGGGTTTGGAAAGTTTGGATATCAAAGGAAGGATTGAAACCATTCAGTAGCATTGCAGCAATCTGCCAGAATACTCAGAAGAGTCCTGGAGACCTGAGGAGACTTGCTGTCACCCAGAATCCAATGAAATACCATCAGCTAACACTGGTGTGAAAACTCAAAAGGAGTGAA
This sequence comes from Doryteuthis pealeii, assembly GCA_023376005.1. Taxonomy (NCBI): domain Eukaryota; kingdom Metazoa; phylum Mollusca; class Cephalopoda; order Myopsida; family Loliginidae; genus Doryteuthis; species Doryteuthis pealeii. The sequence continues at coordinate 1,465,624 of CM042157.1, forward strand.
TATTAATAATAATAATAATAATAAATAATAATAAGGAGAAGAAGGAGAAGAAGAAGGAAAAGAAGAAGAAGAGAATATATATGGATAATCTGAGTTTTTTGTATTTTCATGGGTTAATGAGTTGAATTAGGGAAATAATAAGTAAATATAGGTAAAATGCAATGAATTATATGAGTTATTAACACATGGAATGTCCATGAGTTTATACAGTTTTCTAATTGCTGTGTAAAATATTTTTTCATAAGAATGTTCTTAAAACGGTTAAAGCAGTGCGAATTGCATGAACATAAAATCTCCAAATCAGGTCGTTTGAAAAGAAGGTCTGAATAATTTGATGTCTTGATTAATAAAGTTGTATTCTATTTACCACTGATTAAAATTGAACAGTTTTTTGTACAAATCTAATTATTAACATTTTTTGTTAATTTATCTTCATACATTTATGCTAATTAATCCACTGAGGCTTTCCTATGTAATTACATTCGTGTGTGATTTACAACAAGAAGAAAAACGTGTCATAATCTTCATTTAATGATAAGAATTATCAGGGGGGTGTAATTGAAGAGAGGGGGTGGTAGGTTGTGAAGAGAGGAAGAAGTAAAGACAGTCTAAGAAAGAGATAGAGAGAAAGAAAGAAAAATAAATATTAGATGCAAAAATAGAAAGAAAGGTCGAAAGAAAGAAAAGAAAGAAAAGAAAGAAAAGAAAGAAAAAGAGACAATTGTTGGAAGATGAAGCGGAAGAATAAATATGAAGAGTAGAAAAGAAAAAGAATTGTCGAAGAGAAAAAAAGAACGAAATGAATCGGATTTAATATAAAAAGAAAATCAGGGGAGAAAAGTACATTTAAAGAAAAAGGTAATAAAAACGAAAAAAAAAAAGAATGTAAGAACGGGAAATGGCTAAAATAGATGAACAAATCAGGAGAGAAAGAAAGAAAGAAAGAAGAAAGAAAGAAAGAAAGAAAGAAAGAAAGAAAGTAAAAGGTAATAAAAACGAAAAAAGAATATAAGAACGGGAAATGGCTAAAATAAATAATCAAATAAAAAACGAAGAAAAAAAGAAAGAAAGAAAGAAAGAAAGAAAAAAAAGGAATAGAACGAAAGAAAGAATGTAAGTACGGGAAATGGCTAAAATAGATAAATAAATGAATCAAGAACGAAAGAAAGGAAGAAAGAAAAAGAAAGAAAGAAAGAAAGAATAAAACAAAAGAAAGAATGTAAGGCAATGAAATGGCTAGAATAAATAAGTCAAAAAGAAAGAAAGAAAGAAAGAGGGAAAAAAACAAAAGAAGAATGTAAGACCGTGAAATGAAAAAATAAATAAAAAAAAAAAAAGAAAGAAAGAAAGAAAGAATGAAAAAGTAATAAAATGAAAGAATGAATGAAAGGTTGTGAAATGGCTAGAATAAATAAATAAAGAGAGAAGGAAAGAAAGAAAAAAAGAAAAAAAGAAAGAAGGAAAGAACATAAAGCAAAAAGGAATAAAACGAAATAAAGTATGTAATACCGTGATATAGTTAAATAAATAAACAGACAAAGGAGGAAAGAAAGAAAGAAAAAGAAAGAAAGAAAGAAAGTAAAAATAAACAAAATGAGAATAAAATTAATTATACTATAGGTATACTATTGCTCTTTCGTAAATTTACCTTTTAAGACGTATTCAAGTGAGCTAAACCAAACACAAAGTGCTCAGTGTTGTAACTTATTACTCTATAGAAGATCTACCTCCAAAGTCACTATATGGTAGGCTTTTTTTTATTACTGCAGCAGTCAGAGGGAATTAAACATTTCTCAGACTAGAATGCTATTGCATTTCAGTTGATGACAAAAATGGCGAAATTCTCTCTCGAGAAAAATAAAATATCAAAAAAGAAAACGGTGAGAAGGAAATAAAAATCTAAAAGATAATAAAATTAGAAAAAAAAAGGGAAAGAAAAAACACACAAATATATTTTCCACATTCTTAATTCTTCACTAATTGAATATTTGTGAAACGTTCTTTCCTCAATTAAAAACCTAATTTGATTTAAATGTTCAATAATAAATGAGATCAAATTGAACACGTGTTTACACGATCGGCTTTCTTGTTTAACCGACAGATTTTCTCTTCAAATTTGTTTGTTTTTTTCTTTCTTTTCTCAAATCGATTCAATCCTCTTCATCATTTTAATCGTCATTCTTTCTCCATCTCTCGCTTTTCATTCACGCTTTTCTTTCTTCCTATTCATTATCATTTTCTTTTTTCTTTCTTTACACATTTTCCTCTTTTTCTATTTATCTATCAATCTGTCTTTTTGCTTTCTTTCTTTCTTTCTTGCTTTCTTTCTTTCGAACTCATTATCCCTTTTCTTCTTTCCATCTTTCCTCTAATCAATTTCACCTTGTTAACAATTTTGATCTTCATAATCTTTCTTTCTTTCTTTCTTTCTTTCTTTCTTCTTTCTTTCTTTCTTGAACTCATTATCGCTTTTTCTTTCCTTTTCATCTAATTTCACCTTGTTCACAATTTTGATCTTCATAATCTTTCTTTCTTTTCTTTTTCTTTCTTTCTCTATTTTCCTCACTTTTGTATATTTCTATATAGATTTTCTTTTGTAAAATCTGTCTATTATTCAGTAATATTTTCAACGCTTTCTCATCCATTTAATTTTGTACACTTTTTCCTATCTATATAATCGTCAACCTCCTCCTCCCTTCTTCTTCTTCTTCTTCTTCTTCTTCTTCTTCTTCTTCTTCTTCTTCTTCTTCTTCTTCTTCTTCTTCTTCTTCTTCTTCTTAAATGTTTGCTTGGCCCGTTAATCATCGATACTTCACATTTACCAAAGTCAAACCATTCACAATGTGACTATTGATATCTACTAACAATGTATCCATCATTTCTTCTATGTTTTTCCGGGAGTGAAAGAATACAAACTCTCGCCAAAATATTTGCTTTCACAATATCATGAATCGTATTGATATCACATGGAATGACCAACTAAACAGCAAAATATATGAGAAATCGAAGATGTGTCAGAAATATCGTCGAAGCCATTGAGGAACTTGGATAGGCCGTCTTGTAAAAATATGAGACATCAGTTAGATATCAAGACATACAACACATATCACTTGACTTCATAAGCGAAATTATGGCTGACAGAAAATAAGATGACCTGATCATTTGAATAAGTTAAGTATGTTTTGGTCCCGTGACGCCCGTGCTAAAAAAAACAGAAGAAATAAAATACTGGGCGTCCTCGGGAAAAAAGAGGTTTGTACACGGTGCATCAGAAATACTTCACACATTTTAAACTGTCACCTGTATGGTTGTCGGACAGGAATTTTTCAGGTAAACTTTCAAGTGTATGGAACCATTTAGCCTTGTTGGACTTAACCAGGCATCCTGGAGAATCTGCTGCAACAATGGCAATAAAACAAAGGAATAGAACAGTAGCGTCTGTAAATTGATTTTTCGGGATCGACCCATTACAACCAAACTTGGTAGGAGGTTTCTGTCAGCTTTCAATGCGATTCCTTCTCTATGAAAATTGTTTAAATATCTTAGACATATTTGTTACTATCTTGAGATTTAGTCTATCCATACTTTATAGCGGAGGACAGGATCCCCCCACTCCAAAGCGGTTCAAAGGTCATATGAAGAAGACGCGAAAGAAAAGCACCATCACAGCTTCAAGCCTGGAAGATCTGGACTCCAGCAGACAGGGTTGGCAAGACGCCTGCCGCACAGGAGCTAAGCGGCTCAATATGGAGATTAACAGGTTTGCAGAGCGACGATATCTTCGTTGTCATGAACCACCAAGTCCAGAATTGGACTAACTACCAATCAGAGGTCCACAACTGTTGAACAACATGGAGTGACATCATTGTCGTCTGCGACGGACTTCTAAAAGGTAAAAAGTATTTTTGTTGTGGCAAAAAAGTCCACTGTTCCTGTTTGTTGACACCTTTGCATTTGCAAATTGAAGACCATTTCGAACATGAGGAGTTGCAATAACTCCTGGTGCAATGTGAATCACCTTATCTTGTTCATATACAAATGGGTTTACCATGCTATTCACTGTGTCAACAATCTGCTCAATGTCAGTCTTATCCTATTCCTTACGGCTCTGTAGGAGGTCTGCTCAAGTTTCACTTTGTTTTCCTTTACCAGTCATGACTTCACATTCACGGGTGACGGATCTTCTTGCATGATGGAACCATATCCACTTGTCGACAGCAACTTTACTGGTACAGAAATCTGTCATTTCATCTTTTGTCTTAGAAATTCTATTCGCAAAAGTGAGTTCATGTTTTCACAGAAATTCTTTTAATTTTGTTCTCTTTCTAAGAAACATAAAACACTTTTTCGATGTTTACGTTTTACGGTCGTCTGCACCAAAATTCGCCATTTTTTTTGTTTATTTCGTAAAGGAAATTCTGATTAGTTGATTATAAATGACAGATAAAATTGCTAATCTCATTGGTTAATCTTTTCTTTCGGATCAACACGTTTTTTATTCGTGTTTTAATGAATTAAAATTTAAATTAATTATAAAACCCAGAAACATGCGTGGAAAACCCCTTTTTGTGATTTTATGTAAATCCTTATGTTAAAATTCTTGAGCCATCTTTTATAGCCGACGGAATTAAACCTTACAGGGGATGAGAAGCCTGCCTTAATGATAGAATTGTCAACCCATAGTAGTATGGATATTTCTATCCGTAACAGCATTATTCTAAACAACTCTCGGTTTAGCAATCACAGATTCACAGGTGTTAAAAAATGTTTAATAAAAAATTGTTTCCATATATTTAACCCCTCATTGTTTGGAATTGGTTTATAACGAATATAATCGTAATCACGAAAAAATACTTCAGTGGTCAGTAAAGAAGGTAATCCTGACAGTCTTCTGTGGCCTGACAAGACCAACCATTATTGATTTCTTTGAAAAGGGTTCACCTATAAACAATGTTTCCTTTTGCCAACTCTTTAGGCTAAATTCCCCTTATTTATTAAATGACCATCGTAAATAGGAATTTTACTGTAAATTCAGGACGTCTCTTCTTCGTTATTGCCTCACAGTATTCGGCAAATGATCGACTGATGTTCTTAGAATAAGGCAAGAATCAACTTCCTAATTTTTGTCACTGTCATTACTCCCAGCTACACTCAGATCCGGAGAGGGATACCTATTAGTGTCCGATCTATGGGTTATAAATTTAATATACATTTTATAGATATAAAATGAGTATAAAAATGGGTTTAAAATGAATTTAAACAAAATCAATACCCAATCAGAAAGAAAGGGAAGTCTAAAGGTCTTTGTGCTCTGGGTGTGACGTTAAATTGCATCTAGCGTTAAAGTTTCAGGTATGGAGCACTGAGAAGTGTGGAGTATCCCATCACTGACATTACTCCCAGATCCACTCTGACCCAGGGGGTAGGACTTGTCGGGTTTATTAGATAAAAAGTGTTTCACAAAAACGTGTTAAAAACAGTTCAAAAACCGAATACCCAACAAAAATGAATAAAATAAACGTATTCGGCATAAATTAACCCAAGGGTTGACATAATGGATATATATGCTATATGGCTGCACCACCTGGACCCTAACAAAGCGTCCTGAGAATAAGCTAGATGGGAGGTGCACAAGAATGCTACGTGCAGTCTTGAATAAGTCGTTGAAAACAGTACGAAAACAGCTGTACGGTCACCTGCCCCCCATCTCACAAACTATCCGAGTGAGACGGACAAGGCATGCAGGACACTGCTGGAGAAGCAAGGATGAACTCATAAGCGACGTTCTCCTGTGGAAGCCAACACATGGACATGCAAGTGTAGGGCGCCCAGCAAGGACCTACATTGACCAGTTATGTGAAGATGCTGGCTGCTCCACAGAGGAGCTCCCAGGTGTAATAAATGATAGGGAAGGTTGGCGAGAGATTATCATGGATAACCGTGCTGCATGCGCGACATAATAATGATCATGACATAATGGATAATTACCCCCTAATCAGATTGGATGTCCACTTTCTGTCCCTCATCCCCCAAGCAGTTATGGGTTAAAACGTGCCACTACTGTTTTTCTAAAAAGATGGATTTATCGCCATGTTCTTGTGGGTTACAATTGTTACATTTTCTTCAGATATTTGGCTGCTTTATAGACAGTTTGAGTTTTCACGCACATACCATTGTTTGAAATATCTTATAAAAATCTTTGTATCAAAATTGGTTGTTCAGTTGGCGATGGTTTCTTTAACTGTGTTATAAAATTCTGCTGGATGACAGTAACACAGTTCGTATTGATTAATTCATTTACACAAATGCCTTCTCAACATTTATGCTTTTTGGCACAGACACAGACAGGAACACCTGGTGCTATCGGAAGTAAATATAATATAATATGATATAATATAATATAATACCAACGAAGGTCGCGAGTACATATTACTCGGGATATTATATAAGTGATTTTGGAGGATTATTATAACTCACAGAAATTATATAAAATGTTGTGAGGAAATAAGGGGGGAGAATTGGTGGCAAATGAGGTATAGACATTTTAGGATGTAACTGCTATATTCAAAATTAATCTGATTCAAAGTGGGTTTATTTTGCTTAATGTATATAGCTTGGAGATTTTGTATTTTTTGTTTGTTTCTTTCTTTATGCAGTATATGTATATTTTCGGACATAGTTTTCCGGTAAAAAGAGGGGGACATATATGTAATTTTAAGTGTTGCGAGATAGAGCTCTTATCCGATAGACGAAGGGTCAAGTGCCGCAACAAGGCCGTAGTAGTGAGACATAAAGGACATTTAAATTTGTACAATACGTTAGTCACGGTAAGACAACGATTCGGTGGGGATGAGTTGTTGCTGCTGACAATGAATACCCATTCTTTGATTGTTTAGTTGGTGATAGTTCCCTGCGTATATATATATATATATATATATATATATATATATATATATATGTGTGTGTGTGTGTGTGTGTGTGTGTGTGTTTATGATATGTGTGGAAGTGTGCGGTGTAGAATTTTTTCTTTGTAGCTAAAGTTGATATCATAAATGGTCTGTCTCATTTGTTTACCGACTATGTAGTTAGGAAATTCATTGTTGATAAGAGTCTGTTTAATATTTTTAAGTTCGGTATAGAATATTTTTTTGAGGAGGAGGAAATGAGTATTGGTTGATTTATTAATTTTTTTGACAATAGCTTTTTTGTACTGCACAGGACATTCACTGTAGTAATTAAGGGTACATGAATTATTGCTCGTGGGCTTTCTATATGGATAAGAGGTGAAAGTGTTGTTAGTGTCAATCAATGCATCACGGAATGGGAATTGATTATTATTGTTGAGTTCGTATGTTCATTCATTCTATTGACAAGGAGACAAATATCATCGACATAAGGAACGACTATAATGTTAAAGACTTTGTTTACGAGCTGAGCAATGTAAAAATTATTGAAGGTCGGAACCAGTACCGAACCGATCAAAATAACATCATTTTGGATATAGAATTGTCTTGGTGGTCCAAATAATGAAACTTTGGTGTGTGTGTGTGTGTGTGTGTGTGCGTATGTACGCGTGTGTGAACAACAATGTTTATATATACACGCACAGTGACACTCACAGCACAGGCACGCACGCACACACACACACACGCACACACATACACATATATATATATACTAAAAGTCACACACACACACACACACACACACACACACACACACACACACACACACACAACACATATATATATATATATATATATATATATATATTGAAAGATAAATGAAATGAAAATGCTATATGAATGAAAATTATTCATTGAAATGTCGACACGTGTTTCGACCCAAGAGTTTTTCCTTCTATACATTGTATTCTGTTTAGCATTATTTTAAATACAAAACAAAATAAAATAATAATAATAATAATAATAGAGAAGAAACTCTTGGTCGAAACATGTGTCGGCATTGCAATAGATACATTTTTATCCATACAACATTTTTTCCAGTTACCATTCAACATAATTGTCGGATTCACTTTCATTTTCTAACTTAGACACACACACACACACACACACACACACATACACATACACACACACACACACACACATATATATATATATATATATATACATATATATATATATATATATATATATATATATATATATATATATATATATATATATATATACATGCCAGAGTAGAGCATATGTGTTTTTATTATTAAATATCAATATTAAGAGTGAAATGAATCTGAGTAACATGTATGAGATTGTATTTACGTGTATATGTTATTTAAATGACCTCTACTTATCAGCTTTTATCGTTATTCATGACGTCACAAAACTCAATTTGCCGCCACATTGAGTCAACTGATGTTAATTTCCCTCTGTCTCTTGATAATCGTTTGAAGTTTGGCAGATGAAGATGATCGAATTAAAAGTAGATTACAAGCCTTTATCAAATAGGCTATAAGAAAGCGAGCAATTCAGAGTACTTAGAGAGAGATAGTCACTTCCTGTGGCTGCTTGCTAAAAGAAAATGGCGAACGAAACCGGAAGTTGGTTTCTTGTCGCGCGAAATGAGAATTTCTTTCATTGAATAGTACAGAAACTTTTATCCTTTGTCTGTCTCATCATCGCGAATTGTTCATCTCTTGATTTCCGTCTCTTGTTCGCTTTAATCCAAAGTTATGATAATGTTTTTCACTTAAATTAACTGCAAACAATTTTCTTTCAATCTCTCGTCGGTCAGCATTTATACATATGTATGAAGGTACGTACATATGTGTGTAATTATCTCCCTCAGTAATCTATGTATGTATGTATGTATGTATGTATCTGTCACGTTGCTTAATGCGTTACTAGTACTATGTAATCCAGTACGATCTGTTTCATAGTCGAATCATCGGTGACTAAACCGGTAACCCCACAGATTTTATCTGGTAAGGAGGGTGGCTAGACATCCTGCAGGATGAAAGACAAAACCTGTATAATAGACGGAGGAAGCTATTGGCTTCACGGCCATCTAGGACATTTTTTCTGTGAGTGTTGGACCCCTTATTCCTTGTTAGGTTATCCAAAAAGAGAAGGACAACACTGCGGTTGACATGATTACCCGTTATATTGCTTCATATGTTTGTCACTGGAGAATAATCATGAAAATTTAGAGAGTGGTATTCGTGTTGTACAGGCATGGACTACTATAATACCATGATGTACAAATTTTCACTTTCTATCTATCTTTCTATCCATCTAACTATCAATCTCAGTATATCCATATATATATATATATATATATATATTATATATATATATATATATATATATATATATCAGCATGTCCATATCTATATATCTATATATCTATCTATATCATACACATCTTGCTTGGCTTCTGGTACTGGACGAAGATATTTCAACATATTTCTGACAACAATTACTTGTCGCTCACTCTTCTTTGTGTCCGTCCAGAAATATTTAATCAAGAACATATTTTCTTCGATTCCAGTCTTTAACTAAATTATGTTCGAAACAAGTGTTAAACAAATCCTATTTACTTATTATTTTAAGTATATTTCCTCCTCCTTGCGACAATTTTTCTATGTAATATAGCCTGCTGTGTAAATATCTTTTGGGATAATAATTTTTAACGCCGATGAGCGGTCAAATATTTCATATTTAATTTTATCCAACAAATATTCTCGTTTTGAGCAATTCTATTCTGGATCAAAGTTATATTCTTGAACCTCAAATTTCAATTAAAGAATTTAAAGAAAAAATAATACCTGATCGCTAATATGATATCTATAGCTGCTAATAAATGAATTAGTGGATATCACTAAAACGTTTCTTGCTAAGAATCTTCTCAATAATTGAAAAAAAAAAGAAAGAAAGAAAGAAAGAAAGAAAGATAAAAAGAAAGAAAGAAAAAAGTAAAAACTTACAAAAAAAAGAAACAAAGAAAAAAGAAAGATAAAATCCAGAAAAATGAATGCGAAAAAGAAATGAAGAAAGAACGAAAAAGAAAGAAAGAAAGATAAAAAAAAGAAAGAAAGAAATGTTGACACATACAGTTTTGTAAACATACGAACATATAAACAAAACATTAGAATTTTGATACATACAGTTTTATAAATATATAAACAAAACACTAATACCTCTGCCACATACAGATCAGTAGCCATCTGACCATATCATAATTCCAAATGTACGTAATTCACGTCCATTACACACTTCATGTTACAACCAAGAGCGGTCCCGTTTTCGAGAACTATACACTCCACGCAAATATGTATTTGCTATAACCTTGAATCTACCATACTGAAACAAACCAACAACTATGTATAGAAATATATATGTCGTTAATTCAATGAGTAAAATGAGATAAACGTTATATTTAACATAAGAAAACAAGAAAACAAGCAACAGGAAACCAATTAATAGATACAGTAAAACAACAGTCCTATATCCATATATAATTATAATATATATATATATTATATATATATATATATATATATATATATATTACCTAAAAATGAATACCACTGCAGTCAGAGTGAACCTGGGAGTAATGGTAATAAAATGGTACCTCAAACCCGCCAGATCTAAAAACTAAACATTTCCCATCAGATAAAGTTTTGTGTTATATATAACACACCTTATATTGGGAGGGGATACATTCAGCGTATTCAAATCCCTACTGACAAGACATGTCCTTATTAGGTGTATTCAATCAATTTCAAGGGAAGTACCAAGTTTGATTCTAGGTACTGGAGTCAAACATTCATTATTACTCACAGATATATAAAGATCATAGTTTGAAACGATCAAATCGAGGAATGCTCATGTCTATTACGAGATGATCATATCCATGCATTGGCTAAATTTTTACTTTCTCATTCATACATATTTATCCATGTATACATTTTCTGTGGATTCACTTTTCCTGATTGACAAAGTCAACTACTGAAATAAACAGCTAATAAGTTTTACTTCATAAAACTCGAAAAACTAAAAGAATTGCAAAGAGAAATTATAAAATGTCTTTTAAGTGAAATGGGAAAAGTTCTCGACTTATACACAATATATATACACACTTATATACAAAGAAAATCCTTTCTGCAATAATTTTTATCAATATTCATTTTTTCTATAGTATCAACTATTTAATTTGTTTTTACATCTCATTTTCCTTAACCCGTCGTACATTTCTATGCTTGTAAAATCGTCTCTTGCATTGCTGTAGATAAATATTTACGCCAGCATTTTTATGCTCATGACCCTCAGTACAATAGTAAGTCTGGGTTGGGATGGGACAGGAACATGTCTGTTTGTTTTGTTGACATTAATGAGAGGTCAGAGTGGGGGGTGAGGGGAGGGGGTAGTTCACCCAAGATTACGAGTGTGATTATCGCCGCCAACACGGAAATTGCTTTGGCACGTGACTGCACGGTCCCTGTGCACGCACAAGCCACTGGGTAATTGGTGTCACCCGGATATTAAGCGACGAACAGATCATTGATTTTGTCCCCTTGTAAAAACAAAATAGTCGGCTCATTAAGTTCAAGAATGAAAAATAAAAGAAGAAGATGAAGAACAAGAACAAGAAGAATAAGAATGAGAATAAGAACAAGAAGAAAAAGAACAAGAAGAAGAACAAGAAAGATGAGGATGAACATAATATAAGAAAGAATAGGAAAGAGGAATATTAAAAGAAAAAAAGAATAGAATAAAGAAGAATTTTGATAAAGAAAAACATGACGAAAAATTGATGGTGAAGATGAGGGGAAAGAGATTATGAAAATATACGTTAGAGTGGATATAGAAAGAAAGTGTAAAAATTAAGGAAGTCGGAAGAAGAAGAAGAAGAAGAAGAAGAAGAAGAAGAAGAAGAAGAAGAAGAAGAAGAGAAGAAGAAGTTGTAGTTGTTGTTCTTTGTTGTGGTGGCAGCAATAATATCCTCAATAAAATAAATATAAAATAGAATAAATGATTAGACTAAAATTATCGAAATATTAAAAATTAGAATTACAGTTTGACGAATCTTTTGCAATAAGAATATAACTCACCTCAGAGTTTCAGCCTCCTCTCCAAACTTTGTACTCAATTTATGTATGTTTACCACGTGGCGAAAAATGATGCTACATTTGTTCAAAAATATTCCCCTTTAGAATTGAGAAATGAGCACGTGGGTTTACTTAGTTTTTACTAAAACAGCGACAGAATAGTTTCAAGTTGTTTAACCCTTTGCTTAGAAGATTCCACCACTACTGTACCAAATTTCCTTGGTATTTTTACCTGTATGATGGGATATTTCAAAGTTCACAATCTATCCACCTAGAATTCATATCTATTCAAATAAAGGTCTATGATAATTGTAATCTGAGTCCTTCAGTGTAAACAAATTGACACGTGCGAGAGCCGTTTGGCAGCGGATTACAGTAGGATTGCAGTGGTAGGAGAGCCACCATGAGCCGCTTAAAGTAGGCAAAATGTTAATAACAGTAAGGCATAGATAGGCTGTGAAAGACTCAATTTTAATAAGTTTGGCCAACACCAAAACCTGACATTCCAAAGCTATAAAATTTACGCTTTACGGTTACATTATTAAAAAAATATCTTAATTGTAAATAAAAATATAATGAAAATCAGTTTACGGTTACATATTTGTATAAATTAAACTAACATTTTCATTCGAATAAAATGACTTTTAATTCCTTGATTTATTTATTAATTTTTATTGTTAGAGTTTTAAAGGGTTAGATATAACAATAAAATTGACGAATGTCCTTAAAAACTGTTTTTCTTTTAGGGGAGGCGAGGGGTTCGTTAACTAATTATTTTCTAAAACCACGAGAAAAAAAAATTAACGGTGACTAATACGGACAAAATCCGATTTTTTAAATCTTTAGTCGAAGGCCCGACTGGATTTAAGTAGTCTGTGTACTCAACAATTAGTTGTGAGACGAAATTTATTTTAACTAGCACATTCACAGGTGTATAAGTCAGGAACGTATATGGGTTTTGTTACAATTCATTCGCAATGATAAATTGTGAACATATCTGTAGCTAGAAATTTGAATTAACCTAAAAATAACGTGGCCCCATGGAAAATTACAGGTGATGGTTAATAAAGTTTGACCCCTTAGAAGGCGCACGATTGGACACGTGAGAATAAGTTAGTTTAGTTAGACCCAGCTTTAAAAGAGAGCTGACGCAATTGTCGACTCTGACGGGTCCATTTCACCCCGCGGTGGAATCATGGACTAAGAAATAAAATTTGATCAAGAAACAAACACGTTTTTGTGTTTGTTGATTAAATTATTAAACAAGCAATGTCCAGCCCAGCACAACGATGAACAAAAGAGGAAAACCAGCCCTTAATAGAAATCAACCAGATAACATGGCGACCGACACACTAGATGAGTTAGATGACATAGAAGAGGAATCAGCAAGTAGAGGTAGCAAGTAAAAACTATCATCTCTCTCATCTATAATCTCTCTGTCCCTCTCTCAATTATACACCCACAAGAATCTCTCTCTCTTATATACCCGGAATGACTCTCCCCGTTTATGTACTCGATGAGGAACGAGTATATAACAGTTGACTCTTGATTTATATTCACAGATCATTAATTTACGGAATTCATTTTTGCAGCAGACATTTGCTTCTCGTTTTCTTAGCTACTCTTGATTTGAATAGTTAACATAAACGAGACCCGAATTAAATATAACGTCCAAACAGTATCCAAGAGAAATATGACAATTTTGGGACCGGTCATAGGTCTATCTGAATAAGTAAAATATTCCCCCCTGGGAGCCTTTTTTAGCATAAATAGACGGCGAAGGAGATAGTTTAACAGTGTCAGTATCTTTGCATGTCAATACCAAAGATACAGCACTGCCTTTCAAAGACAACTCACAGTTTTGCTGTTTCTTTCAATCGAATGGTCTGAATATTTAACCCATAACTTACTATTTATGTAAGTGGGCATGTAAATTTATTCTGTAGCAACATTTTCCATATAATTTTATTCCCATAGCCAAAAAACAAAAGGAATCTAAATACATTTATACAAAACATATACAAAAATAACAGCGAGCCAAGTCAATTCCTGCATGGCACTAATTCCATTTGGACAAACGCCGCATCCCCAAAGACCTACTGTATGGCGAATTAGTTGAAGGCTCCCGACCTATAGGGAAACTAGGCCTACGCTTTAAAGACGTCTGCAAGAAAGACATGAAGACATGTCACATCAACACCAACACATGGGAGGTTGGTGCTGAAAAACCGAGCAGCCTGGCGCCTCCTTGTCAAACAAAGGACGAAAAGTTGTGAAAAGGGGAGGAGACAAGCCGCCACAGAAAAGAGAGCCAGAAGAAGGAGAGACATCAGCAACTCCAGCAAGCATCACTGTATGCTTGCAGTCACTGTACCAGAGATTGCTTTTAAAAAATGTTCAGCCACACGTGTAGATACAGTTAAAAAAATTGGACACCACACCATCGTCTTTAGCAGACGGAAGAATGATAACAAAAATTATTGAAATAAAAACAAGAATATTCAAACAATCATAGTAGCGATTGAGAGAGATGTAGGTGTAGGGGTTAATTTCGCATTTGCCTGAGGAGTTATCTGCCCGCTTGATGTCGCTGGTTCCCGCTAGGGACCTCTTGTATTTAAGTTGCTGGTTCGAATTTCTCTACCTCTTTCCTCGCTACAAGACCACATGGGTTAGACAATTGTCATTCCCTTCTCGTTGGGGCTTCGGCCCTCAACGCCGGCTACTGGTCACTATAAGTGATTCATACAGCATGGACTATTCTTAGTCTCATGTCTGTACCTTTATATTATGTGTACTTTTATATTATCTTGTCAGTGACTTTTATGTATGTATGTTTATTTACACTATCATATCTTCCATTCTTTATGTATCTTGTTTATTCATGTGCTGTATTATATAAAATGTTTTGTCTCAGAAATGTGTCGGAGTTGTATGTATAATTATCACTTTGAATCTTACATAGGCTTATCGTAAAATTCATCCGTATTTTCTATTTATAAGGCAACAATCCATACAACAAGGTTTAATAAGCAAATCTATTTTACATTTTGTAGTGAGTTTGTTCCTAACTGTGTACTAACCTGTTCTGACTTTATGCAAGACAAAACTAGGCTTTGTAAATTAACCAGTTAACTGTAACACAGCGGTTATCAATCTAATTAATATATTATATCATTATTAGAATAAGGGTTTTAGACTTCGTTAATATATGAGCTTGTGTCATACTAAACTAATTTGAATAAACATAAAAACTACCACGCAGCAATGGATAGCAAGTTAACATAGAAATTTTGTATATAATACTGCTGTAATGATTTTGATAATCAATGTGTGTCTTCTACTTGTAGCTTTGTACTCGAATTAACTAAGCATAATTAATAAGCGCACCCCGTGAAACAATGCAAGATCAATAGAACTGAAGTCGATTTGATTATCACTGATGTTATTTTTAACCGAAAGCGTATTCACCCGAATGCAAAGAAGTGGGATTCAAGGTGAATGGGTTTAATCTCACTTTCAATATTGTGAGTAGAACAGGCCACCGTGTGTCTATAGAAGTTGTTGGATTGTTACAGAAGTGAAAGGGGGAGGGTGGTTGATATCCGTCTGAGGGACAAGCTTTGATCTTGATACTTAGTCAATTGGTCGTCTCGAGCCAGGGGATTTGTTCTCCCAGACGGTTATTGCATATTTCACTAAACAGGCTGGGGTCGGGATCAAAGACAACACTAAGGGAAATCGTTCTCACTTTCCAACTTCTTGATATGTACGTGTATAAAAACGCCTTATATCATATTCTGGCTAAATGGAGACGTATAAACATAATGGAAACATTTACATAAAGATTCGTTTATATATATATATATATATATATATATATATATATATATATATATATACATATATATATATATTTACCAAACCTCTGCACGAGCTGGATGTTACACAAGCGCAATTTCTTAAGCGGAGTTTATCAAGTTTGAATCCAGAGTTTTCCTTCTCCTAGACTGATTACCTATCCATGGGTAAAGAGGCCAGTCTGCCCTGCTATTTACCCAGAGCTGGAGGGAGAATTGGATTAATACTTTTCCCAATGGTATTAGCGCTATGTGAAATGTAAACAGCCTCATCCATGATTTGAACTCGGCTCGGTCTTTAGACCACGCGTTTATATATATATATATATATATATATATATATATATATACGCGTGGTGTGCGTATGTGAAATTTTAGGGTTATTTATATATATATATTGGTTAGGGAATCACGTTCATCGTAAATCCATATTTACTTTTTCTGTATAACTGTTTTTTTATTTTTTGTACATTGATCTATCGAATAGGAATCATTTTTAAACATATCTATTTGACAAATGGACGTGACCATAATTGATACTACCATTCCCAGTCATAAGGTATTTCGCACATCCTAGATTTCCAGAACTGGAGCCCGACAATTATATCCAGCTCACACAAGGAAACGGTCACCTGCCTCCCATCTCACAAATCATCCGAGTGAGACGGACAAGGCATGCAGGACACTGCTGGAGAAGCAAAGCGACGTTCTCCTGTGGAAGCCAAACACATGCAAGTGTGGGGCGCCCAGCAAGCACCTACATTGACCAGCTATGCGAAGATGCTGGCTGCTTCACAGAGGAGCTCCCAGGTGTAATGAATGATAGGGAAGGTTGGCGAGAGATTGTCATGGATACCCGTGTTGCATGCGCGACAGGATGATGATGATATCATAGCCAGGAGGAAGAAACAGACAGACAAACAGACCGACATACAGACAGACAGAGATAGAAATAGACAGAGACACAGATAGACAAACATACATACAGACAGACAGAGATGGAGAGACAGAAAGAGTCATTTTTGGAATTATCGAAAACAGAATTTTATATATATATATATATATATATATATATATATATATATATATATATATATATATATATATATATATTATGTTATATGTCTGGGAAAAGTTTCTCTTTTAAGGTTAATGTGAGATGATAGTAAAAAAAGAAGATTTGTAAGGAAACATAACAAAGAATAATAATAATGGTTTCCGTTACAAATATGCTTTAAAATATCACATAGATACATAGCAATTGTTCAGGACTACTCGCAGATGGAAGCAGCACCCCACAAAGAAGCAACTATATGGTCACCTGCCCCCATCTCACAAACCATCTGGGTGAGACGGACTAGACGTGCAGGACACTGCTGGAGAAGCAAGGATGAGCTCATAAGCGACGTTCTCCTGTGGAAGCCAACACATGGACATGCTAACGTAGGCGCCCGCTAAGGACCTACATTGGCCAACTATGCGAAGACTCTGGATGCTGCACAGAGGACCTCCCAGGGGCCAGAGTAATAGGGAAGGTTGGCGAAAGATTGTCATGGATATCCGTGCTGCGCGCGCGACATGATGATGATGATGATGTTGACATAGCAATACTTTATATGTATTTACTAAATGTTTTGCATCAGTAAAAAAAGAGGCAATCTAACTGAATCTCGTTGGACATGCAAGTGTGGGGCGCCCAGAAAGGACCTACATTGACCAGCTATGTGAAGATGCTGGATGCTCCGCAGAGGAGCTTCCAAGTTCAATGAGTGATAGGGAAGGTTGGCGAGAGATTGTCATGGATACCCGTGCTGTATGCGTGACATGATGATGATGATATCATAGCCAGGGGGAAGAAACAGACAGACAGACCGATATACAGACAGACAGAGATGGAGAGATGGAGAGATAGAAAGGGTAATTTTGGGAATTATCGAAAACAGAATTTGATATGTATATATATATTGTATTAATTCTGGGAAAAGTTTATTTTTTAAGGTTAATGTGAGATGATAGTAAAAAAAGAAGATTTCTTAGGAAGCATAACAAACAAATAATAATAATGGTTTCTGTTACAAATATGCTTTATAATATTCACATAGATACATAACAATACTTTATATGCATTTACTAAAAGTTTTGCATCTGTAAAAAAAGAGACAAATAACTGAATCTCGTTTCGCTTAAAACATAAGTCAAATCTTACAATAGAAATTCACAAAGAATCGTTGAAGTAACTTTATTTTATCCGAGGTAACACTAGTTTATATTGCAAAGAACATATTCTAACAGATCCCCAAGGTTTTAAAATGTTTTTACACAGTTTACTTCTAAACAAGATTGCGGTATATGTTGCGCAACGTTTGTCTACAAGGAATTGGGCATATATAGTGATTAAAACAGAAAGAAAAAGAGCAGAAAATTGAATAAAAAAAAGGAAAAAGAAATGTCGTCTGGTTCGTTTGGTTATTGGCAACAGGATATCGACATAGATTCCGGTCGATTGCAAGGATCGAAGGCTTACCAATCGCCTATCCTCAGGGGAAGGCAACTCAAATTAGATCAAATGATTTCCTACACCACTTAAATCGGGAAGAATCACAAACATAAACACACAAAAAGAACCCAACAAAATGGCCACTGTAGAGAAAAAAAGTGAAAATGAGGCTGAAATGTCCAAAGAAGAAGATAACAAAGAAGATAAATGGAGAGAAAGGGATTGGCTGGTAGATAGATAGCTATGCAGAAAAATAGAGACATAGTCTGATAGATTGCTATGGAGAGAAAGAGAGATATTGATAAATAGCTATGGAGAGAGAAATAGATAAACTGATAGATAGCTATGGAGAGAAAGAGAGAGATAGACTGATAGATAGCTATGGAGAGAAGGAGATATATATATATACTGGTAGATAATTATAAAGAGAAGGATATAGACTGATAGATAGCCATGGAGTGAAGGAGAGAGATACTGGTAGATAGCTATGGAGAGAAAGAGATAGATAGACTGGTAGATAGTTATGAAGAGAAAGGGTGAGATAGATAGCCATGGATTGAAAAAGAGATAGACTGATACATAGCTATGGGGAGAAAGGAATAGATAGAGTGATAGATATCTATGGAGAGAAAGAAAGGGATAGGCTGATAGATAGCTATAAAAAGAGAGGGAGAGATAGACTGATAGATAGCTATGAAGAGAAAGGGATAGATAGATAGCCATGGAGAGAAAGAGAGAGACTGATAGATAACTATAGAGAGAGAGAGATGTATACTGATAAATAGCTATGGAGAGAATGGGTGAGACAAAGGAGAATTTTTTCTTGAATAAAAAACTGCTTTAAGAACAGAATGAATTAAGAAATAGTCAAACAGAAAATGTTTGGAAAAGTAAAATTGAGAAAATATCGAGAAAAATAAAGAAAATGGTTCTTGAAAAGCAACAGTAGTCTGATAGGAAAAAGTGATGAGTAAATGAATTAATGATAAGAGATACAAAGAAAAAGAGATAAACACAGAAAGAAAAGAACGAAATTGGAAGAAAAGTTCAAATGAAAAATAGAGATAATAATAAAGAAGCGTTATAAATAAAATCTTAAAAAAGGAAAGTCTGTGACTGATAATTAAAGTCGGACTGAAAGAAGAAATACAAAATGGCGAAAAGAAAAATGAAAATAAATCTCTGCAGTGACCATTGCAGAAAAGAAAAGTCAAACGAGAACTAAAATAAATGAAAGAGGGAAGAAATAAAAGAAGGAAAATAAATAAGATTCCAAGTGATAAAAAGGAGGAAAAGTAAGAAACACAACCCCATGAGGATTAAATAACAACCGGCTCATTTGATAAATCATCAGCGAATAAATGGTATAATTCACGGTAAGAATCTTTCCTACTTTATATATACTAGCAAGAATATTCACCCTCCGCTGGGTGTAAGTATTCAAGTTTTAATGTAATGAAATATATTAGATGAGAAAGACTAACAAAATTAATAAGAACGCATATAGTAAATTACACTTATTTTAATAAAATTTTCATGGGTTTCTTTATGGAATCATTCATAGGATTGATAGAATAATATTAGAGACCAAGAACACAAGGGAGGATAAAAAGAAACACATTTTAAAAGAACAATTCGAAAGGATAGACATACAGAAAAACGGAAGAAATGAATAAATAAACAGATGACTAAATAGATAAATAATAAGAAAGAATCAGAGAATTAAAGGAAAAGACTGAAAAAGGCAACGAGGAAGAAGAGGAAAATTACAAATTTAGAAGAAACGAAAAAGAAAAATAGCTTAAAGTAATACAAGAAAGAGAGAGAAATAAATAAAGAAAAAAGAATGAAAGAAAGAAGCGAAGGAACATAAAAGTTTATGAACAAAACACAAATAGATTAAATAAAAGGAAGAGAAAAATCAAGAAACGATAAAGAAAGAAGTTATAAAGAAAAAAGAGGCAATGAAAACGAACCCAAAAAGAAAACAAATTTGTAAAGGCATCAAATATAAATGTTGATCTATAATTATCGTCGTCGTCGTCGTCGTTGTTTTGAAGAGAATAAACAAAAAATAAGATAAAAAATAAAAAAATAAAAAAAAAAACAAAAACATTCATCGAGTAATAAAAAAAAATGCAAAGAAAAAAAAAGACGAGAGCCTGCAAAAGAAAAACCTCCGGAACATTAGAAACCTAAAAAGCCGGACAATTTATATTGTGGTGGAAAAAGAGAAATAATTGGAACACATGCCTGCCACAACGGGATAATTTTTTTTAGATTAAATAACGCTTATTCCCTGTGGGTCGAGTGGCAATGTTGGGGGTTGTGTGTGTGCGCGCCATGAAAATCGCTATATTCTGTCTGGCATTAAACTAGTTGAGAATATAAGAATTGTAAAACAGGGCACAAAGAAAAAAAACAAAAGAACAATAACTTTGGTAAAAGAAAACAAGTTCGAAATCAAACAATGAAAAGAGAGATTGATGAATAAGGAAAATGCATAAAGAGAGATAGTATAAGAGAAAAAAAACCCAAATATTTTTATGTATAAGGGCCGGTTTAGCTCAGTCGGTAAAGCGTTCGGCTAGGAATTACAAGGTTCCTAGTTCGATACCGGTCATCGACAGCTCAGCGTATGAGTAGCATAGAGATCTGTGCGGTAAAGTGAGGAGCTGATGGTAGATGTGGTGCTCCACCTCAGACGCTAAAATAATCTCCTTGGTCTAGCGCTAGTGAAAAGGGGATAGACTCGCTCGCTGTCTGGCTGATACCAACATTAGGCCGCCCCGACGCCTACTTACTCTCTCTCTCTCTCTCTCTATATATATATATATATATTATATAAAGAGAGAGAGAGAGAGAGAGAGAGAGAGAGAGAGAGAGAGAGAGAGAGAGAGTAGACAATACACGCGTGTCATTCAATGAATAATGGGATTTTTTTGAAAAATCAAAATATTCCAAATTTCCGAATCTTTTCCATTGGTTCTGCAGAGTAAATATTTTGCTGAAAGATATTTTCCAAGGGAATTGAGGAATCTAATGTCCAGGATTACTCATTAGAGTTTTCCTTCTGTTCCCGAAACCATTTCCAATTCAACACGTGGCATGTAGCAAAGAGCATTGTCATGTGGCAAAAATTCCACTGTCATATAAATATAGCTGGATTGTTCCTGAATAAGAAAACTAACGGAGCGGGATTTCCCGAAGTGTCTACTCATTTACATTTCCCACCATGGCATAGAAGTAACGATATATTATTTTTTCCAACTCAGACCAACTCAGAATAAACAACTTAGAATTAGGGGGCAGCTTATCTTTTATATAGAGAAGATGAATTCCAATGCTTTCCTTTTGTTTTTGGATTCAGGAAGTTATGTTTTGTTTTGGGAGGAGGACTGTGATTTACCCACCTCAATTTGTAGTTGAGTTTCGCTTAGCTAAATAAAGCTGAGTATACTTAGATAGTGACCATTTAAGCAACAGCAGGTACTGTGTGAAACCGGATATCAAAATGACGCCATTAAATGACACAAAAGAGGTTGATATGGCGTAAAACAAAACAACCAACCAACATAAAGCTTAGTACTCGGTTTTGTTCAGTCGTTAGAGCACTTGCCAAGGCAATCGCAAGGTTTCTGGTTCGATACCAGCCCCCGTCAACTCAGCGTATGTGTAGCACAGGGATCTGTGCGGTAAAGTGAGGAGGTGATGGTAGGTGTAGCGTTCCACATTAGAACCAAAAAAAAAAAGAGAGTAAAAGATAAGTGAAATAGTAAATTAATAAAAGATTTCTAAGACAAATGAGCCATTTCATTGTTGATACCTGAAAGTATCAGTTCATAAACTTTACGACAGTAACTAAGCATTATCCTTTAAACAAGTAAAGAACAAGAGCAAAAGACAGACATTCGAACAAAGATCACAGAATTTGCTTTTCTCTAGTAATAACAATGTTACTACCTCGCTCTGTTCATTCATTTATTCTTTCTTTCTTTTTCTTCTTTTTTCCTTCTCTCATAAAATTAATTTTCTTTCAGTTCTTCTTAATTTACTTTTTCTTCTTTAAAATGATTTCTTTCTTTCTTTCTTTCTTTCTTTCTTTCTTTTTTCTTTTTTCAGTTTCTTTCTCCTTTTTTCTTTCTCTAATAAAATTAATTTTCTTTAAATTCTTCTTAATTTACTTATCCTTCTTTAGAATGTATTCTTTCTTTTATTTCTTTCTTTCATTTTTTTATGTGTGCGTGTGTGCATCGACAGCATTCATCGATATATTTGAAAGAAAAAGAGATAGACATAAAAAAGATTCTTCCAAATACAATAAAAACCGATTATATATATATATATATATATATATATATATATATATATATATATATATACTTTTACTTTTTGTTAAAAGTGCTAAATTCAGAGTTGGGGTTACGTCCGGTTAATCTCAACATAAAACCCTCTTATAAAAAAAAATCAATAAAAAAACAAATGAAATAAAACGTAAAAACTAAAAAAATCAAGGGAAATAATTTGATTTATAAAGATTTTATAGTGAACAAATAGGGCGCAGCATGATTGTTAAAGGCACCTGGGGAGTCTATTAAGATTCGTATCGGTATTCACAGTGAAGAAAGAAACCAATCGAAAGCGAAAGTGAAAGTAAACATAGAATATTGAAATGAAATGAACAGATAATATTCCTTGCTTCGTTATTCCTTTCACACATATCTTGGCATGGCAAATTTAGATTAAATCAGTAGTTCAGTCGGTCTAGTCATCAATTTATATATCTAGTTATCTGTCTAGCTAAATAGATAGCTATTTCAAACAATCTATCTACCTATCTCAGTCTTATTTATCTATGTATTTCGGTATCGATACTTCAATTTGATGAAATGTATTTATATGTGTATATATTTCTTTACGTCATTGAACATCAATCATTTTTCACTTAAATATATGTTACTTTTTCATATTCTTTTAATTTACAAAAAAAAACAAAAAAAAAAAAACGTAAGAGTTCGTATGTGTTTGAGATCGCATGAATTTATGGATTCAGCCTGTCAGCAGGTTGTCGTACACAATAGTGGCAGCATTGTAAAATAGTATCTCTCTCGACAGAAAGAATTTACACCGATAATATTGCAGATCATCTACATCATTTTGTATTTACCATATTTGACGGCATATAAGACACACGGGAATATAAGACGCACACCAATTTCAGCAGGTCAGATTCTGGAAGAAAGTTTTTAGTGTATTTAAGCATATATTGTTGAAAACAGTCTACCATACGCTCCTGTTAACCTTGATTATAACAATACCAGCAATAAAATAAGGTTGCATGGAGTTTAGGGTAGGTAAAAAGTACTGAGCGTAAACTGAGTTAGTGAGCATCATAGGGAAAATTAGCCTAGGCCTACGGGAGGTCTCAAACTGCACCTACGATGTATAAGACGCAGGGCAATTTTTTAAACCAACATTTGGGAAGAAGTGCGTACTATATGCAGTCAAATACGGTACTATATGTTCTGGTTGTGTTGGTTTATTCTAGCAAAAGAACATGCGTGAGTGACATGAAACTTATCTTAGAAACACTCGGTTGGTTTCCAGGTGCTACACTCGCACCGGCATTCACAAAATTTAAACTCTATTGCAATAGCATGATATATGTAACAGATCCAAATAAATCGCTTGCAGTTGCAGCCAGTAAACGCAAATCAATTGTAGACAGCAAAGGATAATGATAGGTAAAGGTATTCAACACCTCGTAGATTCCATGTCATATCTTGTTTTGCAGCTTTTTAGTATATACATATAAGTAATTAATTGGAGTCGTACCTAATTTTGAAAATTAATTAATTAATAATGAATTAGGCGGGAATGCCTATTTAAATGTATTCCCGCCTAATTCATTATTAATTAATTAATTTTCAAAATTAGGTACGACTCCAATTAAGCACATATTCTCCCAAAAATTGTCGGCAAAAAAGCCATTCCAAACAGACCTTGTTTACAACTTATCACATATAAGTAAGTAAAGTCGTCGCGGCAGCCTGATGTCGGTAACAGCCAAGGGTGTCTATCCCCTTATCAATACCGCTAGACCAAGGAGATTATTTTTAGCGTCTGAAGTGGAGTGCCACAATTACCATCAGCTCCTCACTTTACCGCACCGATCCCTGTGCTACTCACACGCTGAGTTGGCGAGGGCCAGTATCGAACCAGGAACCTTTTGATTCGTAGCCGAACGCTCTACCGACTGAGCTACCCGGCCCATTAATATATATATATATATATATATATATATATATATATATATATATATTATATATATATATATATATATGAGATTTTTGGATGTTTGTTTTTTTAGAAGCATTGTTGATAAAGTATATATTATTATTCATATTCTTGCTTGAAGGCAATTACAATGCGTATATCGCATAAAATTCGATAATTATAGAAGATAATAATGACAAATGAATTTCGGTAAATAATCATTCGGTGTGTAGAACATCGTACAGACTGTTTCAACTTTATTAAGTCCCATCTAACGATTTCCCTCCGACAGACATCGAAACCGGGACTTCAGCAGGATAGTCAGAAACCAATCTGCCTCGGCCACGATACAGCACGGGACAATCCTTGCGAAATTAACCTGTCAATGATACAGAAACTATCACGGATGCAGACTACGCAAATTATCTAGCGTTTCATAGTAATACACCCCGCCAAGCCGAATCTTTGCTGTATAGGCTGGTGAAAGCAGCATTAAACATTGGCTTTTATGTGAACTGAGATAAAACAGAGTTTTAGTAGTGATGGAGCAATCACCACATTTAGTGGCAAACGCCTGAAATTAGTATACCAGTTCACATACCTAGGTAGCAGTATCTCATCTACAGAAAGCGATGCCAATATACGAGTAGGAAAGGTATAGACTGCTGTTGAGTGGTTATCAATCATATGGAACACAAATATCTCTGAAAGAATAAATTGTGAATTCATCCAATCTGTAACCATTTTAGTACTACTGTATGGTTGCACCACTTGAACAAACCGATTGAAAAAAAATGAGATGAGAAATATTCAAGGATGCTGCCTTCTCTTTTGAATCCTGGAAGCATCACATAAGTTATACGGCCACTTACCTCCTATCACACAAACCATTCTACACATGGATACACTAGACTTACATACAACAGCTATGTGCGAACACGAGATACCGAGTTGCCGACCTGCCTGGTGCAATGAGCGACGGATAGCAAGAGAGTTAATGGAGCACAACTTCATGATGATATGTACATTACGGTAGGTCGATTTTTCACTTTAAAAATATCAAATTGTCCATCTATGCGAAAGTTGTATGTTAGTATACTGAATACTGATACCAAAAATTATCTTTTACTTGCACCATTGTTTGAGGAAATAGCATCAAAGATCGTCTACTAAAATGCACTAAAATCCTTGTTTTAGCAAAATTGAGCCTAGAAATTGATTACAAAATTAACCGTTTGCAATATTTAAATCCAAAATGTTATTTTATTTTATTAAATGAAACGAATCAAATATTATAAATAGAATATGTCCCCCCTCACCACCTCTGATATGCTGCTTTTTACCACATTAATACGAATTAAATAGAATTAAAATTGAAAATATGTCCCCCACATTCACCACCGACACCTCTGATATGCTGCTTTTTACCACATTAATTAAGCTGTAACAGACAATCTTTCATGCTATTTCCTCAAATAATGACACCAGATCTAATTTTTGGTATCAATATTCAGTATACTATCACACAACTTTCGCATAGATGGACTATTTGTAATTTTAAAAAGTGAAAAATCGACCTACCCTAATGTACATGTGCACTTGACATGAGGTGAGAGATTCAAGTTGCAACAAGGAACAATTTGCCGATTTGTGAGAAAGTCAGTGTTGATAACAACACTATTACAACAAATGATAATTAAAGAAACTATTAACAAAACAAAACAATCACCTATTAAAAAAAACAAAAAAACAAAACAAACAAAAACAAAAGCTTCCAGACCGAGGTAGCATCAATACTGTTGTATGGCTGCACCACTTAGACCTTGCAAGGCGCCTGGAAATAGGCTGGATGGGAGCTGTACAAAGATGCTGCGTGCGATCTTGAACAAATCATGGAAGCAACATTCCACAAAAAGCAGCTACACGGCCACCTGCCCCCTATCACATAAACCATCCGAGTAAGACGAACAAGACACTGCTGTGGAAACCATGCTAGTGCGGGTCGTCCAGCAAAGACGTTCACTGGCCAGATCCGTGCGGATACTGAACGCTGTTTAGAGGACCTCCCAGGGTCAATGAATGATTGGGATGGTTGGTGAAAGATTGTTAAGGATATCCGCGGCGAGGGCTCGACATGATAATAATAATGATGTAAAACGACGAAAAATGAATCATAAAAGTTATTCATTTTATATATACACCCCACACACACATATACACATACATACATACATACACATATATATACACCCCACACACATATACACATACATACATACACACATATATATATACACCCCCCACACACATATATACACATACATACATACACAAACACATATATATATATATACTCACACACATACACACGCACATAAATTTACACATATATATTCATATACACACGCACACACACACACATATATATATATATATATAAATAAATACACACATTTATATATACATAAACAAGGAAGTTCTTCAAAAATATATGTATGCACATGGGTTTTAATACACACACACACGCACACACACACACACACATACATATATATATATATATATATATATATATATATATATATATATACCTACACAGTCACACACATATATACACCCTCATACATACAATAACACACATATATACATACACACGCACATATACATACACACGCATATATGTACATTTACCATAATAATATGCTTTAAAAATTTTAAAGCCAAATATGCAAATAAGATATTTAAGTCACGTTGAAAGGTCAAGTCACGTTGAAAACACCGGTTCCCCTTAGATCACCGAAGTTAAGCAACGGTGAGCCTGTTCACTACTTAGATGGGTGACTATTTAGGCAACACTAGCTACTGTAAGCAATCTGATATCAAAATGACTTGATTCGGCATTAAATGACCCAAAAAGGGTCGATATGTCATAAAACAAAACAACTAATAGTTATGGGTAAATATTAGGGTAGATTTGAACTTTTAACCTTGGGTATGGGAAACAGTATAGTAAAGGAAAGCTCTGAATTCAAATCTGTTAAACTCCGCTTAAAATTGATAATGTGTTATATCCTGCTCACGAGAAGCGGATATTTAGGTTTGGTTTGGTTTGTTTTTGTTTACGGCATATCAACCTCGGTGGGTCATTTAATGCCGACAACGTTGGGAAATAAATTCATTCTTAATGCATAATACAATTTTGTTTATCAACTCATGTTTTACTATTTAACCCATAGATGGGACCCTAACAGGTACTACCACTCTGGGTCAGAGTGGACCAGGGAGCAATGGTGATGAAGGGGTGCTCCACATTCCCCAAACATCCTGAACTGGAACCTCACCATCAGATAGAGTTTAACGTCATTCCCAGGACATGTAGACCCTCAGCCACTGCCTTCTAGCACCCATATGATAAAAAGGGATCGGGGCTTGCCATAAAGACAATAGGGTTGGGAAAATCGTATAGGTGCTAGGGCTTGACGTGACAAGCTGATTGATCGGAGGGAGCCTCTCCGACCACCCGTCTAGCCCAAGATAGGGCCAAAGTGGAGTATTGCATGTCATGAACTGCTTATCCACCTGGGTTCTATCCTTAAGCATCATGGGTCGCCACCCACGGCCAACAAGTGGCCCCATATGCCGTAAAACAAAATAACCAACCAACCAAGATAAGCCATAACAAAAAAAACCCCACACCTCTGTTAAGACATGCAGCACTACACACAGACATTTGTTTGAAGCGGGAAGACGCGGTTGTTTTGTTCAAATAGAAACCAAACCTAAAGGAACAAACAAACAGACAGAGAGGAAGAGAGTAGGTTTATATATTTATTTATGGTGGGAAAATAATTTGAATATTTATAATTTCTTTAGGGCATAAAAATAATTTTAAAATACTAAAAGAATCTTGTCTTAAAAGAGTGAACATAATACGTCTCTCTCTCCTCTCCCTTTCTCACTGGCTCTCTGTTTTTCTCTCTATCTGTCTGCCTATCTCTCTATGTACATGTGTGTGTGTGTGTGTGTGTGTGTGTATGTATATTGTGATGCTATTTCTTCCTCACCCACAGACTACCATATGTGTAGCGAGATATAGATATACAATATATAAATAGATACACATGTATGAATATATATAGATACTTGGAATACGAATACACACACACACACACACACACACACACACATACACACACACATATATATATATATATAGACATAAATATATATATATATATATATATATATATATATATATATATATACTTCGAGCAATACTATGTTCATTCTTTTAAAAAACACACACACACACACACACACACACACACACACACACACACACACACACATATATATATATATATATATATGTGTGTGTGTGTGTGTGTGTGTGTCTTTATGTGTCTGTGTGTGTATGAACGTGTGTGTGTGTGTGTGTGTGTGTGTGTGTGTGTGTGTGTCTGTGTGATATTGAAAAGAGAATTTACTTTTTGTATTAGAATATCGCAAAAATGTTCCTAGAAAATTTAAAATCATGCTTATATTTCTGTTAAATATTTATATTTCTTTGCATTGATTCTATATTGTCAGACACTACACTCACACTATACACACACGCATATATATATATATATATATATATATATATATATATATATATATATATATATATATATATATACTCTTATTTTATTACAAATACATTTTCTGCTAGTCTTGTCCTATTCTTAACGCAAATATGACCGTCTACGAATAATTTTTAGTGCCCTCAGCGACGCGGGAGCTTTTAAATTGTAAACAAAAATATGATAAAATGAATATCATTAAAATTACAATATTCTGTGGTATATTTGGTGATATGAAAATAGAATATTAATCAAAATAACTTAACGGACCTAAATTCCGCCATCGTATGTGACCCTGTCGAAAGAAAAAAATACAAAAAATTAGGAAATTAATCGAATTTAATAAAATTTTCATTGTTGATATATTAATGAATAAAATAAATAATGCACCAGTTATTTTATTTAAAAACTTTTACATTTTTCAGGTCAGTTAACTTTAACTACGTATCTTTGAGAATTTGTGTTACACCTCAAAGAAACGTGGTTCAAAGTTAACTGACCTGAGAAATGTAAACGTTTTTAAATGAAATAACTGGTGCTTTATATCATTGTTATTAATAAACCAACACTGAAAGTTTCATTAAATTCGGTTAATTCCCAGATTTTTTGTATTTTTTTCTTTCGGTGGAGTGACATACAATGGTAGAATTTAGATCCGTTAAGTTCGACTTAACCCTTTTCCCCATCTAAACCAATAGAAATTGTTCTTAAATGACAGTCCACATTTTATTTGAGTTCAACCCAGTTCGGTCACCGCACGCACATTGTTACCTTCCCCTTTCCTGATTGTCACTCGTTTATCCATTATCCGTAATGTATCTTCATCGTCGTTGTGGTCGACGTCATTTAAAGTTGTCGTGCTGAGAAAACCTGATTAATGATCTCGACTCGACAATATGGCGACATTCGCTGTAAATTTGAGCGTAAATCTCGTTAATAAATTTTCACATTTTTCTTCTTAGTAAAAGATAAATTTAAAAACAGATGCACGACACATTATGCTAACAATGTTA
Source organism: Doryteuthis pealeii (assembly GCA_023376005.1). Taxonomy (NCBI): domain Eukaryota; kingdom Metazoa; phylum Mollusca; class Cephalopoda; order Myopsida; family Loliginidae; genus Doryteuthis; species Doryteuthis pealeii. Next base: position 1,495,968 of record CM042157.1, read on the forward strand.
CTGTTTCTTTGCATGGAAGATGCTAAAGAAAAAGAATTCAATCTTTATCTGGCTTTATGGGATGTTTTGAGTAGAATATATTGTCAAAATTATAGATAAAGTGCAATATTGGGAAGTTTCCTCTCCTATGAGGCATAAATCTAAATATACTCAAGCATCCTTAAAAAATCAGCTTTATCATTTTAAAGATAACAAAAATTGCAGAACTGTCTTTAAATCTATAAGAGTAATTCGATTTTAGAAGACCTCGTGCAAATTCGAAAATATTATAATCTCAATCCACAAATATTATTACCAGCATAAATAAGGATGGAAATAATACTAACCTTCAACTATGTTCGCTTTGTCTGCAAGAATATTGAAATATATAAAGTAATAAAATAATAATAAAATTTGATATTTTGAAGTCAAGATGATCACATCATATACGAAAAATAAAAGTTGAGTTTAGCGACCAATTCAGCATTTCATTTGATAAAATAATGGAATCCGGATCATTATTAATTTATATATTTAAGTGGTGATTTGAACAGTTGGTGATTTCCATTCATCTCCAGTGAATGACGTAAAAAAACACAACTGTGTAAATTTCAAGAAGTGGTTCAGATGAAAATCGATTTGTATTTCAAAGTTTGTTTAAAATCTTTTAATTTGGAAAAAATAAATATTCACCCGTCATCTTGTAAGAATTTCAATGAATTGGAGTAAAAGTCATAAAAGATTTCTATAAATTTTGCCAATAACTTTTCCCCCGAATACACAACACGAAAAAAAGTCGAAAGGCCGGTGCTTTAAATACACATGCAATTACTTTTCGTAACTGGCTTTTTACTTCAATTACTCTAACTAGCAAATATATGTACCCTCCGGTGCAAGTATTTACATTTTAATGTAATAAGAAATTATATGAAATTAGAAAAGCTAATGAAACTAAATAAGAATGCAGATAAACGATTTGAAACTGAGTGGGGTATAATAATAATAATAATAATAATAACTGAAATGTACTCTTCCGTGATGGAAGAGTACATTCAGTTATTATTATTATTTCTTTGTTAAATTTTCCTATTTTAACTATTTAGTTAAATTAGGAAGTAAAGAATAAAATTAGAGTTATTTTTCTTGTTAATCGATTTATCCCCGACATCTTTGCTCATATTCATTAAGATAAAACCAAACAATTTGAAATCAATAATCATCATCATCATGGCCTATACGTAAACTCTGATAAAACTGAGTTCATGTCTTTCAAAAACAAAATCGACATCTCAACCATCGATGGCAAACTCCTAAACTCTGTAGAAATCAATAATACTAAGTACAAATTTATTAAAATAACATTTTTGATATCAACTAACCTTCTCGTTCCCACTGTAAAGCTCTATTGTGTTGTATATATAAATACAATTGCATGTTATTATCATGTAGATATGGTTAATATTATAATGCAAAAAAAAAATTTAATAATAAGTTAAATAAAAATAATAATCAAGAAGAATGTGACGTTAATAACTAAGGGATTTGTGACTTGAGTAGTGATATAGTTTCGGTTAAGGACGGAAAAACACAAAATCTCCATTATAATAAGATATGCTTCTAATAATACACCATAAAATGAGAAATTCCTCTTTAAACTCTACAATCCCATTGAAATAAAAATTGTGAATTTGCTCTGACGCTGTAATTTTTATTTTCCATCTTCTTTTCATCATAGAAAATATACAATTCCTTTAATATGCATACATTACTGAAAATCGGAAAACTTGGGATAATTTAAAATTAAAATAATCTTTCAAAACAAATCTATAATGAAAACTAATTCAAAACTGAACAATATATCTTTTTTATTTTATTGCCTTATTTGCCTTATTTTGTTTGACAATTAATTTCTTCGAAGATGTATACACTGTTAAGAATCAAAGTATATCCTCACCCTCTCAAAAAAAGAGGATCTAATATTCTGTGGAGTTTGCTGCTGTCCCCATAGTGAATGGTTGTGTGTAGTAATCTGACATCTTTTTTAAACTCTCGAGAAAACTGGGCATATGTGAATCTGTATTGAACTGAATTTTTGTCAAATGTTCAATCGTTGCAACGTGACAAAATACCTCGACCAATTTAGTATATTTACTCATTATATGCATATTTACCAACCCCTCCGAACGAGCAGGGTGTGACACAAGGTCAATTTCTTAAGTGAGTTTTAACAGGTTTGAATTCAGAATTTTCCTTCTCTTAGACTGGTTACCTAGATATGGTTAAATAGCCCAATCCGTCCTACTATTTTCTATAGATGGGAGAGTAGTTGTATTCATACCTTTCCTATGTGAAATGGAAGCAGTTTCGTCTAGGATTTGAACTCGGATCGACGATTCCATTTCCTACGACTCTAACCATTACACCACGCACCTCCATTATAAAAAAATAATCAGATAGATTACAAAACGAATACAAAAACATCTATATTCTATACACCTGTTTTCTTATTTTCTATTCATTTTTAAGGGAATGCAAGATTCTATATTTTTCAGAAAAAAAATGTTTTCATCTGAATACATTTATCTTATAGTTTTAAAATAACAGATATCCGAAGGTCACGAAGAGTATTACTGTTGGAAATTATTTAAAAAAATAAATAAATAAATAAATTAAAAGAAACAAAAGAAATAAAAGACGATAAAATTAATCAGAACGAAAAAAAAAACACCCCCCCCAAAAAAAAAACCAAGTCCCTCTCCCTCAGCGAAGTAAAAGCAAGTATTTAGGTTACAGGTTTAAAGAACGCAAGGTCCCCAGTATTTTTATGTTTAACGTTAGGGAATCGTATTAAAATTCAAACTTTAGGGAATCTTAAAATCTTATTAAAGTTTAACGTTAGGGAATCTTATAAAAATTTAATTTAAAATTTAAAATCTTATCAAATTTGATTTAAAATTTAAAATCTTATTAAATTTTGATTTAATTCAAAATTTAAAATCTTATTAGATTTAAATGTAATTTAAAATTTAAATTCTTATAAAAGTTTAACGTCAGGGAATCTTATTTGTTGTACCGGCCGTTCATACAGTGGAGAATATACACCGGTTCTCACTATAAATAGTGAGACACCGGGTGAAAAGGTTGTACTGTTACCGTTTAGCGGCAAGTTAGCCGTTCTTATACCTTATTGTAAATACACTTGTCTCATTTTACCCTACCTCGACTTGACTTCTTTTTTACTGTTGAATTAACATCACAACATTATTAAAATTTAATTTTAAAATTTAAAATCTTATCAAATTTGATTTGAAATTTAAAATCTTATTACATTTAATTTTAATCTAAAATCTAAAATCTTATTAAAGTTTAACGTTAGGGAACCATAATAAATTTAATTCAAACAATTGACCTTGTGCCAAACTTAACTCTTTGTAAAATATTTCTAATGTTTTAAATAAAAGACTTCCAAAGAGAATAGTTTGTTTTTCTTATTACACCTGTTTGAAATGGCTTTCATTCGAAATGCAAACAATTTGTTCTGACCACCTGCACGTCTTAAAAAAATATTCACTCGAAATATAACACCTTTTATTGATACAATCTCTGAGTTGAAATTTCTCACAAGTTTATTTTTAAAAGTAAAGAATGTTCAAGATATGTGATCAGTGCTGTTGGTTAGAGATAATTTAATACACACGATTCGCAGTTTGACTTTGTGAAGATGTTGGTGCGAAAATCGTCACGTAAAATTATTTGTGTCAATGAAATGTGCGAGACAGTAATAACAATACTGATTTCTTGATGACGAATATGGTAATTTATAATGCAGTTATGGAAATGTATATTATGAAAGCGCTCGTGTGTAATGGTTATCATAATGGTAAATGGAAACGATTAGTCATGTTGAAATCCTAGACGAGACTGTTTGCATTTCACCAAATGCCACTATTCTAAATATTCTCCCTGTAGTTATGGGCTTACGGTCATGTACCGTTCCCGCTAGATCACCGAAGTTAAGCAGCAATGAGTCTGTTCAATACGTACATGGGCGACCACTTAAGCAACAGCAGGTACTGTCAGCAATATGATATCAAAATGACTTGATTCGGCATTAAATGACCCGAAGAAGGTTGATATGTCATAAAACAAAACAACTAATAGTTATGGGTAAATATTAGGGTAGATTTGAACTTTTAACCTTGGGTATGGGAACCAGTATAGTAAAGGAAAGCTCTAAATTTAAACCTGTTAAACTCCACTTAAAATTGATAATGTGTTATATCCTGAAGCTGAAGATATGAAGCGGATATTTAGGTTTGGTTTGGTTTGTTTTGTTTTACGGCATATCAACCTCGGTGGGTCATTTAATGCCGACAAAGTTGTGAAATAATTCATTCTTAATGCATAATACAGTTTTGTTTATCAACTCATGTTTTTCTATTCAACCCATAGATGGGACCCTAACAGGTACTACCACTCCAGGTCAGAGTGGACCTGGGAGCAATGGTAATGAAGGGGTGCTCCACATTTCCCAAACATCCAGAACTAGAATCTCACCATCAGATAGAGTTTAACGTCCTTCCCAGGACATGTAGACCCCCAGTCTAAACCTCGTTTAAACCTGTTCAACTCCGTTTAAAATTGATAATGTGTCACATCCTGCTCATGAGGAACGACTTGGTAAAATAAAGGTTGCATAAATATGGACAATGCTAGGAGAGTCAATTTTTTAAAACTTGATACATTTTTTCTAAATATTTTTCCATAAATGCTCTTCAGTGTTTAGGATTGATTCATAGCAAAATTATTTTAATCTCACATAAAAATTTGTTTTGAGGCTATTCAAGATAGTAGCAAATGCGAAATTCACAGAAGAATGTGTGATGTGTATAGAAAAGCATGTTTTAGTCAAAATTATGTTTAAAAATTGACTAAACATGGCTTTTCCACTAAGGACCTGAATGGAAAAGACCATGGTGTGAAAATGTAATAAATCCCCAACAAAGAAAATGCTTAGGTCGCAGTGGTGTGTAAATAAGGTCTTCTGGGTAATGAGAGGACACATCACCATTGATTACCTTAAAAACATAAAATATATATATATATATATATATATATATATATATATATAAAATATTCATATTTTATATTCGCAAATGTATTTTGGAAAATTTTTATATGCATAGATATAGGCTTTGATTGATAATATTTACAAAAATTATATGGTTGGCAATCTTCGGTCTATTTTAGACGATGGCGTAGTTTTTTTTTTCTCTCTCTCACCCACAGCTACGTGAGTGGCTGAACAGGCCGACCCTCGAATGGCAGTCTCTGGTGCAATGGCTGCAAACAAAAGGTGATGTCTTCTGTAGGTGTTGGGGGTGCTGTTGTTTCCTTTCTTTTAGCTCTCTTTTCTGTGGCAGCTTTTTTCCTCTCTACTTCACTTCTTTTTGTTCCTTGTTTGACGAGGAGGCGCCAGGTTGCACGGTCTTCTGCACAAACTTCCCCGTGTCTATGTCGATGTGTCTATGATATATATATATATATATATATATATATATATATGTGTGTGTGTGTGTGTGTGTGTGTTATTTATTCGATTGAGACAAAGTCTGAAACAGGAAGGAATGGTTACGTTGTATCTTTTTAACATGTCCTGCCCCGGAATTCAAGTTTGTTGTTGTTATTGTTGTTGTCATATAAATTGTTTTCCTACGTGGGAGGGCGAGAAGACTTAATTCTGGTGAATGGTTTTACTATTAGATCTTCCCTGTATCTGTAAAATCTATATGAAGAGGCTAAACTCATTTTGAGTTTCTGGTCGAAATAAATTATTATAGTTAAATGACTGTTAAGTTTTTCTTTCTTTCTAAGTTAGACATTGCTCTGTATATAATTAATTTATTAGTTATTATACATTGAGCTCTCTTAAGGATTTATAAAAATCCTTGTATGAATCTATATGTTTGCCCCTAAAAGAGTGTTCATTATGGTTGTACAGTAATATAGAACCATAAATGGAACAATCCCAATATATATATATAATCTTCATACAATGACTGCAACGAACAAAGCCTTCATCAGATGATGACTCTGGGTTCAGGCATGGTTTCGGGGCCGAAGTATCATTACCACTAACCCAGAGCGTCCCAGCAATATCTCACGATGCCACCAGACTTTGTCGGTTTGATGTCACAATATAGCACTGCCATATCCACGCTGATGCGTTTAGAGCTTTCTCCTGAATCTTTTTTTAAGTATTTCCTCTTGTCTGGTGGAGAAAGTCCAAGTTTAGACAAAAATACCGAGGTTGAGCTGGTAATAAATCCCCGGCATCCGACTTCAATGGGAAATACATTTGTTATCCATCCGTTTCTGACGCATTGTTCATGTAGGTCTTCATATTTGCCAACTTCCGCTGATGGGCCCAATCAAGAATTTTTTTTCAAATAGAACTGTTATTCAACAATAAAAACTTTCTTTTGATTAACAGACCAAATGACAATATCAGGACGCTGGGCCGTTAAACTATATATATATATATATATATATATATATATATATATATATATATATATATATATATATGGATTCACCTCAACCATTGTCAAGGCGTCTAACCTTCCATTTAACAGACAATAGCTCTATTTCACAACACCTAAAATTACATTCATTCCCCCACTTTAATTACCGAAATATTCTAACGGAAAATACACACATTCTGCACAAAGAAAAAAATAAACAAAAACTCCAAATACTAGAAGCTTTATACATAAAACAATACAAACCATCCTTAAACAAAATTAATTTCCAATACAGTACACACATTCTAAAATGCCTATAACACCTTTCTCACCAATTCATCTCCTTCCAGCCTCCACATTAATATAATTAAAAAAAAAACTGGAATACATCACCCCTGATGATGTCACTTGGAAGTGCCGAAAGTACTCGGGAAATGAACTTTGGTGGACTTATCCACCAATTCCACCCAAACATTAAAAAGTTGGCCAGAAAATTAAAAAATATCAAAAATAAAATTGCTAAACCGGAGATGTGCCTTTTGCTTAATTCTACACACACACACACACACACACACACACACACACACATATATATATATATATATATATATATATATATATATAACATCTAATAAGAGTGGAAAATGTACAATACTACAGAATCGATCGTGATAGAAATAGTAGTAAATATCCTTTAAACCTTTTTCAAAAATTGTGGAAAATTTGCATATATTCTTAACGAAAAGACGTTTATTCTTTAATTGAAGGTTTATATAAATAAATATATAACGTTATTAAGTCCCACAAATACTGGGGGGGGGGTGTAAAACAAAACAAAAACAGACAGATGGTTGCTTTGAATTTTTATTTGCAACTTATTTCCTCTGTGTATGGAATCAACAAGAATGTTGCCTCGACATCTTTCCTCGTATTCCTTCGATTAGTTAATGAATAGTCAAACTCAGATAAATTGTTGATCCTTTTCTCCTTAAGGCGTTCTGATTTTATCAGATAATTTTCTCAACTTCAGGTCGGATACAATTAAGAAGCAGAGCCTTATGAATATTATCAGCTATAGCCGTAAGAGATATATCTCTGTAGTTCTTAGTGATACCGAGGTCGCATATATTCGGGAGAATGGGGATGCAAACTTTCGTCTATTTCTCTATTTCATTAATCCTATCGAGTTGAACTAAATAATAAATATGTGGAATATGTTTATTTTATGAATCTAGATTATTCATGTCTTGGTCGGGCCGAGAATATATCAGCTCTCTAATTTCTGATTCGAGTGACTCGATATTTTCCCTCCTGAGTAAATCCCTTAGTACTTTGTCGTTTCCGTTGCGACGGTAAAATGCCATATCTTTGTGTTAGGTTAATGGAAAAGATTAAAAAAAAAAAAAATCTATCTTCAAACAATTTCCGAATTACAAGCATTTTGTTTTCTATTTTGTAAAGATGAATACAACAAATACACATTACAGTTACATTAAAAGCTTAATTTATCCGTCAAAGTGTACAGATGGGAATAAGTATTACTATAATTACCTATGTATATATTAGATTATTAGATAAGTATAATTATCTTAACTCTGACTCCATCTTCATTATTTTTTTTCTTTTATCCTTTTTCCTAATTCCGTATTTTAGTTCTTCATGTGTCTATTTCGAACAAATTCATTCTCGTCTTCGCTTAACTTTCTTCTTATCCAAGCCAGGCATCCTCCTCCTCCTCTCCTCCTCCCCCTCCTCCTCTCCTCCTCCTCTTCCTCCTTTTCTTTTTCCAATTTTCTTTCTTTCTTACTTTCTTTCTTTTTTCTGCCTCTCCATATCATTCTTATTATTTTTCTTTCCCTTCTATTTCTATTTATTCCAATTTTATTTCCACCATGATATATCACCTCCTCCTTCTCCCCATATACCTCCTCTTCTTTCCCTTTCCTTTCACTTTTACCATCATCTACGAATTGTTTTAGACTTCCAGAATAAGAGGATCGAAACAATAACAAATCGAACATATTTTTACGAGATATTTCGTTAGCCGCCCAAGCAAAACATTTTTCATTACTGGATTGAATCAATTTAGATTTCATTGAAACTTTGCAAAATTATGCCAAAGTTCATCAGAAGTATATTACAGATTATCTTTCATGGATAGCAGGGGGTTTGCTATTAAAGGTTGCTAACCACGTATTCGAGCCTGTAGATAGGCTAATTGAATTCACGTGCCCCCGCCCATTTAAATGGCGTTTCTGTTATTATTCTAAGATTTTCACACCTGGTGGTTCACTGGAGGCTGATTGACAGCAAGTCGCCTCACGTCTCCAGGACTCTTTTGGGTATTGTAGCCGATCCCAACAGTGCTGTAGTTTGGATGGTCTCGATTCTTCCTATGATTTCTAATTCACCCAAATTCTTCTTCTTCTTCTATTATTATTATTATTATTATTATTATTATTATTATTATTATTATTATTATTGTTGTTGTTTTTGTTGCTTATTATTATTATTGTTATTATCATTATCATTGTTGTTATTTACTCCTTTTGAGTTTTCACATCAGCATTAGCTGATGGTCTTTCACTGGAGTCTGAGTGACAGCAAGTCTCCTCAGGTCTACAGGACTCTTCTGATTATTCTGGCAGATTGCAGTAGTGTAGTGTTCTGAATGGTTTCAATCCTTCCTCTTATTTCTAAACATTCCAAACCCTTTTCTAATCCGTTTGGGGCCGTTCCAAGTGCACCAACTACACTTGGTATCACTTTCACTTTCATATTCCATAACTTTTTCAGTTTTCTAGCAAGGTCCAGATATTTTTCCATTTTTTCATTTCCTTTAGCTTCACCCTGTGATCTACTGGAACTGCAAAATCCACCAGTTGACAAGTTCTTACATTATTATTATTATTATTATTATTATTATTATTATTATTATTGTTGTTGTTGATTTAGTACTTTTATATGTGATTGTCTCAAAATAAATAAAATTTGTATTTTAAGGTTAGGTTTCAAGTATAGAGTGAAGATTGAATTCCCAAGAATTGTCTGCAGGATTAACTTGTTGTTAGATAATCAACAGAAATCAAATCTTTTTGCCTGATCTCATATATCGATATGTTCATATTTTAATCCTATTTTCTTTGTTTTTATTCTATTGTCGTCATAGGTTTTCATTGGATACATTTCTTCAATCTTGCTTTGTATATAACGCCTCTGCATTTCTCGATAACCGAGTGTATTGTTGAGTGTCTTCCTACCGTCACTCAGTGTTTGACGCAATTCACAACCTACTCCTCTCCCTCTCTCTCTCTCCCTCCCCCTCTATGTTTTCTATGAAATACTATTTCAATCGATCTAAAGTGAGGTGGGCAATATCAGAACCCTTTCAAAAATTTCCCGATAAGCAGACACTAAAACTCCATATAGCGGAATTCCAGTTTAGCTCAGTCGGTAGAGCGTCCGCCTAATCACCAAACCTCATCTCAAACATTCAGAGAAACTGATGTTAGGTGTGGCGCCTCCCCGGATACGCTAAAATAATCCGTGGTCTAGCGATAGTAAAAACTGGGATAGACTCCCTCGCTGTATTGCTGATACTGACATTAAGCCACCTGTTCGGCTAGGAATCACAAGGTTCTTGGTTCGATACCGGCCCTCGCCAACTCAGCGTATGAGTAGCACAGGGATCTGTGTGGTAAAGTAAGGAACTGATGTTAGGTGTGGCGCTCTACCTCAGCCGCAAAAACAATCTCCTTGGTCTAGTGCTAGTGAAAAGGGGATAGACTCCTCGCTGATTGGCTGATACCGACTTTAGGCCGCCCCGACGACTTTACTTTTACTTACTTCTTACATACAATGCATTTTGGTGGTGGTGGTGTTTATTCTAAGCCTCGTTTGATGTTTCTTCTTGTTATTGGTTTACATTTTCTCTTCATCTTTATTGTTACAAATCCAGTTTTCTCCAGAAAACCAGACATCGGAACATTATTGGAATAAAAATAAACGGAAAGATAAAACTCAGATAAAATTTACTGTATATCTTGTATTAGACGCACAATGATCCAAACACTGAGTTTTCAAAATTCTCCCAAAACTTATCTACTGAATTTCATAATACTAGGCTTCCATATTTTGCATACAAGAGTAAAAGACCTAATGTAGTTTTATTCGACATCACGTCAGATTTTACTGCGTTCTAGAAACATAAAAATATGTAACTTCAGTGTTCTGTTCTATTTAATAAATTGGTTAATTGGTTGGATTTTATAACATTCAACTCTCGTTGGATTATTTTATGCCGAAGACATTTTGTTTTATTCATTCTGGTTATTTTTTTTTCAAACTGAATTTTTCAAACACATTTTCAATAGTCATTTTTTTTATCTATTTAACCCATAGATGGGACCCTAACAGGTAGTATCACTCCGGGTAAGAATCTACCTGGGAGTAATAGCAATGAAGGGGTACACCATACTTCCCAGCACATCAAAATAGGAACTTCACCATTAGATGCAGCAACCACCTTCTAGCACATATGTGATAAAAAGAGTTGGAGGGTTGCTATAAGGGCAATAGCGTTGGGATAATCATATAGATGCTAGGGCTTGACATGGCCAGCCGATTGATTGAAGGGGGTATCCCCAACCACCTGTCTAGCCTAAGTAAGGGCTAAAGAAGAGTGTTGCATGTCATGGACGGCTCAGTCTCCAGGATTCTTAAACTTAAAATAGAAACATTTGTGAAAATGTTTCCAGCTTCTAAGAAAATAATTTCTACCGTGCAGTTTCTTTTTAAATAAATAAAACAAAAAACGCTGGAAATTTCTATGAGTATACGAGGGTGAGTCAAAAGGTATTGTCATTTTGTTTAGGACAGGTATAATTACCAACACAGGAACACGTATCATACATCAAAATAAAGCTGGTCCTGTATGGGCCACATCCCTACTTCTCCACAATAAACGTTTCTCTCAATATCAATGTTCCACCTTCATCAGCATCTATTAATAATGGAGATTCGCTTCCGGTTTTTTTCTGTAACAAGAACTACGTCACTGCTTACGTCACATTACCCAAAATTTTCATAACATTTTTAAAGTTTACATTTCAAATTGTTTTATTTTTTATCATCTAATGAATTTGATGATTTTACTTACTTAGGGTACAAACTCGCTGACATTGAATTTTAACTCCCACCCCTCAGGCAATATGTTTCAAAAATCTATTTTTACATCGCCCGGAGGGTGTTTTTTATTTTCCTAGTCATAACAAAGGAGAAAATTGTCCTCATTCGAGTGGACAAATTTACTGCATCTTTCATACTCACCAGATTTAGCGCCTTCAAAACTATCATCCCTTCGACCCCTGAAAGAGGGTTTGAGAGGCAAACATTATTCCAGTGACGGGGAAGTGAAATCTGCAGTGAAGAAGTGACTCAAAGAACAGTCAACAGATTTTTACGAAGCAGGGATGCTCATTCGAAGGTGGAACATTTCTATTGAGAGAAACGGTGTGTAGAAGGGATGTGATCCACAAAAGACCAGCTTCATTTTGATATATGATACATATTCCTACGTTGGTAATCATACCTTACTTTTTGAGTCACCCTCGTACTATTCATTCAATTCCACGCATTATTTCAGACAGTTTTAAGGGAAAGTGAAATTCAGAATTATTTTATATTGATTGATTTAAACAGCATGTCAAACTGTCTAGGGTCATTTTATGCCTACAGATGAATAATTATAATACATATTATACAATTATACCTGTCCTAAAGAAAATTGCATTAAGAATGAGAATCCAATAAACTAAGATGATGACCTTGTCACAGACGAACCATAATTTAATAAATAAATATTATGAGAAAAAAACTTTTATTGTTTCCTGATGAGGTAAATAATCTGCCTAGATATAATATATTTATATCACATCACCCAACCGGTAGGGAGACCACACCTACGCTTTAAAGACGTCTGCAAGAAGATCATTAAGACATACCACATAAACACCAACATAAGGGACGAAAAGAAGTAAAAAAGAGAGGAAAGAATCCGACACAGAAAAGAGAGCCAGAAGGAAGGAGAAACAACAGCAACTCCAGCAAGCATCACTGTTTGTTTGCAGTCACTACACAGAGATTGCCATTCAAAAATTGACCCTTTCAGCCATTTGCGCAGATGCAGTTTTAAAACATTTGACACTACGCCATCGTCTTTTGCTGACGGAAGAATGCCAACAATCAACAGTATGAACTATATTGTTTGTTTGCAGTCACTGCACCAGAGATTGCCATTCAAAAGATGACCCGTTCGGCCACTCGCGCAGATGCAGTTTTTAAAACAATTGGACACTACGCCATCGTCTTAGCAGATGGAAGAATGCCAACACTCAACAATATGAACTATTCTCAATGGCCTTTTAAGATGACGTCCAGTTTGATATTGCAACTAGCCACATCAAGTCCTCTTTCATCAAATCAATTTATCTTTATTTAGTGTTTTCTTCTTCACTTCATCGGCTAAAAATAAAATCACAACGCCATATAAAAACAAATGAGATGACGATAAATAAATTACGCAAAATGTGCTGTTTGGCAACGAGACAATCGGATGTTATTATCGACAATAAAAGAAAAAAGAAAAAAGAAAATACAGACAAAAAAAGAATTACTTATTTTCTTCAAAACAAAAGTATAAATATAAATACGTCGTTAGAGTAAAGAGAACTCTCTTTATAGCATTATTGAGTGACATTTTTGCATTTTAGTCATATACTATCAAATCAAAGCACTTTAGTTAACGAAGAAAATCTGGAAGATTATCAGCCTAAAATGATAGCTCCCAAGGTTGTATTATTATTGAATATAATCAGAGATTTGACCTCTCTCTCTCTTCTCTCTCTCTCTCTCTCTCTCTCTCTATATATATTATATATATATATATATATATATATATTAAGAAATGGATATAAAGTAACCTACTCGAGTTTCATCATCTGTAACGATCGACATACGTGGTATCACTGATATTAATCCTCGCTTGTAATTACTCGAGTAGGTTACTTTATATCCATTTCTTAAATAAATTTGCTCTACATTGTATTGAGCACTTTGTATTTTTTTTCACGGCCTTAACCCCTGGATCCTGTGCGCTCCCAACGATCGTACTCGTACCCACCGGTAAGCCACTACTCATATATATATATATATATATATATATATATATATATATATATATATATATATATATATATATATATATATATATATACCCTAACTATAGACCTTACCTATACTTACAAACATATATTTATATACACATACATTTATGCACATCCATACATACATATCTAGATATGACCAATTTAATTTTAAATAAATGAATAAAAAAACATAAAATGGTATAATATAAGTCACCAACAAAACTTCTTTTCCTGCTGTAAATAATTGTATACCCACATTTAAATATATGAATATATACAGTATCTTAAATTCAATTATTATTATTAATTTACCTTAAGCCTTTTAATAATAATAACAAGGCATTTTAATAATAGTAGCAAAGTCACCGTGATTATAATACAACCCCATAAACACATACAATCCACTCTATATTAACTTCAATTAAAATAAAAAATAAAATAATATAAATAAATTTGAACATATTTTGATAAAACCACAATTAATTGCCCCAATAATATCTCCGTAAGAAACCAATTAAACAGCAACATAAAACAGCTTATTACTAATGTTTACGTTTTGAACCTTGAAAAAACCAATTCGTATAACAGAATTCCTCGAAAATCAGCAGAAAAAATGTTGGAGGACGCTGGCATTGGAATTCGGGCTTTGTCACGTATATTGAATGTTTCAGTCTCTAACAAGAATTCCAAAACACCGTTTATATAATTCTGTCGCATAATGTACCGTTCATAGCAAAAGACACATACATATAATTGTCTACAATCAACCAACATCTTGATTTACACAGTGGAGTTAACCCTGAAGATCCTAATATGGTGAAACTCGAGTAGGTTATCACTTGGAGCTATATTAATATATATATATATATTGGGGTGTTCGGAATAAATGTGACGTATTTATATTTGGTTATTTTCCTCCGTAGGTGGAGGTATTGACGCACACTACGCATCATTTAAAAGCTTAGACCCTTCTTCATTCATATACGTGATGACAGATAGAATGGAATGACAAGAAACGACCTGCACCGTGGAAGAAATAATAACTTGTATCATGATGATCTGCACCGGCCATCAAAATAAGGAGATTATGGTTGCTGCCCAATGCTCCCTGAACACTGTAAAAAATTCAGGCATGAACTGGAGAATTGCAATGGAGACTACGAGGCTGTGACTAGATGAAAGCATTATAATAGATGATCTGATGCATTCGTACAACAGAAATCCTCGAAAATCAGCAGAAAAAAATGTTGGAGGACCCTGGCATTGGAATTCGGGCTTTGTCACGTGTATTGAATGTTTCAGTCTCTAACAAAAAGCTTGCACTCAATGAATACACACACACACACACACACATATATATATATATATATATATATATATAATATATATATATGGCTGAACTTGCACAAAGGTGTCAAAATTAGGGTGACCCAGAAAAAACAGAACCCACACATTTTGTAATAAAACTATTAATTTTAAGTATGGGGGTCTAGGGTTAGGGTTAAGGGTTAGGGTTAGGGTTGGGGTTAGGGTTAGTTTAATGAGAAAATGAATAAATAATTTGGGTTCTGTTTTTTCTGGGTCACCCTAATTTTGACACCTTTGTGCAAGTTCAGCCACATATATATTGTTTTAGTACAGAACATGACTAAAGATAAGCGTAAACGTTTGGGTAATGATTAAACTAATGAACCATTGTTCGAAAAGAGGAATATTTACATAGCTAAGTAAATATGGTTCAGGTTGTGTTATTGATTAAGCGAAATGGTGATTACTATTTGCAGTTTCGTTCTTTTAAAAGGCATTTCTATGTAATCATTAGAGTGAAGTAATGATTTGATCTTTTGGTTTAATAATAATTATCACTATGATAAATAAACAACACACACATCCTAAATACGAACTACATATGTCCTCAATTTTGAAGGAAATATATTTCACCTTCCTTGTAGGAAAAATGTCTGAATAATCCGCTGAAGGTGTCGCATCTTGCTGCTATTAGAAACGATTATAAAGAGTGGGAACTTTTAAGGTATCAAGCAAATGATGGGAATAATCACTCAAGAGCTTACTGGCAGTGCTAGGACTTCTGTTTACCGTGAATTCGAGATATGGTGCCCGGCTTCAGTTAATGTAGCCGCCAATTGGAGAATAGTGGAATGGCGCAGTAATGGAGGCAAGGGAGAGATGCGGGAAGGAAATGAATCGAACGAGTAAGGACGTGGGTAGCGACAGAGATGGTTCGTAGAAAAAAGTAAGATAACTTAAAAGAGAGTAGGAAATACATTACAATACTTTCGTAGATATAAAGAGACGAATATTGAAAGGTAGAAATAAACTCACTGATATATATATATATATATATATATATATAAAGAGAAAGAGAGAGGAGTAGGAGAACAGGCATACATACATTTATTCAGTTTGAGATTTACAGAGATAGATATAAATGGTAGATTAATTTTATATATATATATATATATATATATATATATATATATATATATATATATCGTCTCCGCTATTGATAAGTCTGGAGTATAAAACAAGCTCTGAAGATGATTTTTATAAATCGAAATATTGTTCAATATTAGCTATGAATATGAAATAAAATATTTTTTTTATCTATACTCATATATATAAAGTCGTCAGGGTGGCCTAAAGTCGGTATAATCCAATCAGCGAGGGCGTCTATCTTCTTTACACTAGCGCTAGAACAAGGAGATTGTTTTTGCGACTGAGGTAGAGCGCCATACCTACCGATAGCTCCTTACTCATACGTTGCCGAGGACCGGTATCGAACTAGGAACCTTGTGGTTTCTAACCGAACGGACTACCGACTGAGCTAACCGGGCCCTATATATATAAGGTGTATCAAAAAAGTATCGAGATATCTTTAATTTTTGACACTGAAAAATATAACGTTCCATTCATTAATTTTTCAGAATACAAGGTGTGTCAAAAATGTACCACGTTTAAAGTTGTATTTACCAAGATAGAAACGAAGAATGAATGAAACATTATAATACAAGTGTGTCAAAAAGTTTTTTAAAATCTCGATACTTTTTTGACATAACTTGCATATATATACTTATTTACTAAGCTTAGATGGGGCACAAGGACAAATTAAGGCGCCCAGTGAGATCGAACTCACTAACAATGCTCTAGTTTGCTAACCATTACACCACATATTTGTTTGTATTTATAATACGTACTTACACACACACACACACACACACACACACACACGCACGCACGCACACACACACTCATATATATATATATATATATATATATATATTATATATATATATAATCTAATAAAATAAATATATAAAGATTTGACATATGTATTTATCAGGTGACAAAGGAACATTCACGACCATATTGGTTTCATGCGATACAATCATCAGGTGAAGATGTTTCAAATGCAAGGAAATCGAAAAAATTTCAATACACACACACACAACACACCACACACACCACGCATGTATATATATATATATATATATATATATATATATATATATATATATATATATAATATATTATAAGAATTTCTTACAAAATAAATACTTTAAACCATAAATATTTTTCTAGTAGAACATTATAAAAATCAGAAGGGATATTCTAGATATTATTTTTATTAAATTCTGAACCATTAAAACTATGTAAACAACCATATGAATATATATATATATATATATATATATATATATATATATATATATATATGTATATATATTTGTTACTATATAATTCCTTTTATTAAAAATTGTTTGGTGTAAATTTGTTCATGTACAATACTATCTATCTATCTATGTGTCTGTGACTGTATATATATATATATATATATATATATATATATATATATATATATATGTATTTAAACATGATTTAATTTCTTGAAAATGCTGAATGTAGAATAATGATTTGCATCTTACTCAGACCTGCCTAAAATGGAAAAAATGTTAACCCTTACAACTATACTGAGTACTATGTTACCAATAGTATCCCTAGATTAATATACAAAACCTGCACAGGTACCTGCAGTAAGCCATTGGGAGAGAATGAAGAAAAACGTATTTGGTATAAAATAACCGAAAGGTTGACATGCCGGAAAACCCATTCAATCAAACACCCACCCACACACACAACCAACCAACCAATCAACTGAAATTCTTGGGACATATTTTTCGTTGCCTCTATTGTCTTCTTAACCTCATTTCTGTCTGAATCTCCATCTATCTTTCTTTTTACTTGCATGTATATATTCATGCATACACACGTAAATCTATCTATCTACCTATCTATCTATACTATTGCATATCCAAACAATATATAACATTTAATTCATTTCTAAACCATAGATACAATACAATCAATATCATTAGGTATTATTTATGACCAAACTCTACTGCATTCATCTGTACGACTTTCAAATCATACACACTGTGAAGCAATGCACAACTTGTCAGCGCACCAACTACCAGGATATTACCAATCATAGTGGGTAGCTATCACGGCTTGAACTGTTTCGGTCACATGATAAAAGCCTCAAAACTAGCACGTAATAAAATATTGCAAACATTTGACTCACCCAAGTCATAAAAATCTGGTATCTTTGTTTTAGAAGAAACTGACATTTTAATGTGTTAGAGATATACATATTTATGTTACTATATAATTCCTTTTATTAAAAATTGTTTGGTGTGAATTTATTTATGAGCTATACTATCTATCTATGTGTGTGTGCATATATATATATATATATATATAATATATATATAATATATATATATGTGGTTTGTGTGTGTGTGTGTGTGTGTGTGTCTGCCAGAATGTACGTGTGTGGGGTCTGTTTCGTCAGCCATCGTACGATATAGAACACAGAATGACGAGTAAAACATGTAGGATACCGGGTGGCGTCTAGAGGACTATCAAGAGGGATGGTCAATAGGGGTGGATGGTGAAAGAGAGTCATAGGAATCCAACAAGTCGGCACAGATGATGAGGATGATGATGATGATGATATTTTTGATTTATACAAACTTAGTTCAGTTATTTGTAGATGCCACAACTGGTCATTACTTTTATCTGCCGCTTTGAACTATTCGATTAGCCATTAATTACCGAGACTAAAATATTAATGGTTAGGGTAAAAATAAACTATAACTAAACATGCAAAATATTAACTATCTAATCTCATACTTACGTTCATACCTACCAAACAATCCTTGAACACATAATCAACCCAGCACCTCTCAACATAGAAGCACTTACATTCTCGAAAATTACTGAAGATGGTCGAAAGTACCTGTACTCGGTCTACACAAACAGAGTTTGTTTATTTTGTTTTACGGCATATCAACCTCGGTGGGTCATTTAATGCCGCCTAAGTTTTGGATTCGTAGCGATAGTTTGGTAGAGAACAAACAGAGACTTGGGCAGTTTTTAAATTGCCAACAACCACAGTTGCGACATATTGTCCGCCAAAAAAGAAAAGTTAATAAAAAAAATTAATTAACACCAAATTCTTGTTTGTCATTTTAAATAAAACATTCCAACTAACAATTTATACACAATAATATGATTACAAGTAACGTTCTATGTAATAATAATCATTCTTTTAATACAGTTATATGGTTTCATGTATTCCTATCTAATACTGATAATTATATAGTTTCAAGTAATTATGTATACTTAATAATAATCATTTGTTTGCATATAGTTATATTCATTCATGGAGTAACAGTGTTAAAATTAATTTTAAGATAGGGGTGAGCGGGTAGTGGCGTAGCTACCCTGTACCAATTGTGGACTAGCTCTTCCTATCTCCAGCTTAGTCTCGATCCTGTCCAGTAGGCATAAAAGGGAGATTTTTTGTTGGGACAGGATTGTGTTAAATGAGTTTGTAAGTCGTCAGTCTAGGTGTTTTATAATTTTCTATTTTTTAAACTAGTAGTTTAATTTGTGTCTTATTCGGCTCTTGTACGAGCCAACATTTTTGTTGTTGAAGTTTCGGTTCCCGAGATTGCTCGATTGCAGGTGATGTCAGTGGATTTTGTTGCATTCTGTTTGTTGCCTGTCCGTGGTCGGTCGACTGCTGTGGACCAAGTTACGAATTATTGCGAAAATTAGCGAGCTACATTAGCAAGCCATTCATAATTAATACAATTCTCAATGGGTTCACCATACTACTGTCATGTGCCTCCACTAATCTAAGTTTAGAAAATGACTGGGTGGACACATTAGTATGTGTATGTCTGCGTGCACATGAGTATGTGTGTGTGTGTGTGTGTGTCTGTGTGAGTGTCTATATGTGTGTGTGTGTGTGTGTGTGTACTAGTTTATATACGAACCGGTTCGTAAACTTTCCGTTCATGTTATCGCTCCAGGGGATTATATTATTGAAAATAGATAACTCAGGAATTATTTTGTTTCTACGAAGAGGTATTAAAAATCAAGTTGAGGTAAATATTTGGAAATGACGAAAAAAAAAAACAAACCCAAACCAAAACAAAACAAAAAAAACCCCCAGAAATTTCTTACTATTTATGTATGTGATTATCAATATATTTATTATAATAACCATCGTATCCAAGTCGATACTGTTGGGCAACTCCCATGCGAAAATACACTGATTTATACCACAGCGTAAACTTACGCATGCGCAAAGATATATGTTTTGTTTTCAAACAGACAAATAAACAAATAGAAAAAAAACAAAAGTAAAGAAAAAGAAAAAAAAAACATCCGTAAAAAAAGAAGATATAATGATTTTAGTGTTGAGTCTTAATATATCTTTGCTACATCAGGAAATATTTTCATGAATACTAGTTGATATCAGACGATATTATTTACTGGTTTAAAATTAACACATAAGTATATATAATATATATAATATATATATATATATATATATATATATATATATATATATATATATATATATATATATATATATATATATATATATATATATATATATATATATATATATATATATATATATAATATATATATATATATATATATATATATATATATATATATATATATATATATATATATATATAATATAAGAAATGAAAACACCACAAAATGCTGTTAAAGTGAAAACATATTATAACATAGCTGATATTGAACAATATTTCGATTTTATGAAAATCATCTTCAGAGCATCAATGATTTTTGTCTCCGCTCTTAACAACACGGAGTATAAACAAGCTCTGAAGATGATTTTCATAAAATCGAAATATTGTTCAATATCAGCTAAGTTATAAAATGTTTTCACTTTAACAGCATTTTGTGGTGTTTTCATTTCTTGTTATGTATACTCATACCGTGGGATTCATTTCCTTTCTTTTAACTTTATATATATTCTTTTAGGACACAACTTTATATATATATATATATATATATATATATATATATATATATATATATATATATATATATATATATAAAAGTTGTGTCATAAAAGTATCGATGTTGAAGCTGTACTTACCAAGATAGAAATGCACAATGAATGGAACGTTATTTTTTTCAGAATACAAGTGTGTCATAAAAGTATGCAGATTAAAGCTGTATTGGCCAAGATATAAAGGAACAATGAATGGAACGTTATTTTTTTCAAAATACAAGGTATGTAATGTACAAAAAATCTCAACATTTTTGACACACCTTATATATATATATATATATATATATATATATATATATATATGTGTGTGTGTGTGTGTGTGTGTGTGTGTGTGTGTGTATGTGTGCGTTATTAAGTATCCAATTACTTTTTAGAATAATTTGTTGTGTCTTGCGCGTGAAACTCTTCCAAAATAAAAAGAAGTCTCTTTTTCATCGTTCGCTACATTTATAAACATACTGGTAAAATCTATATCTTTGTAACAAATATATATATATATATATATATATATATATATATATATATATATATAATATTATTTATACTTTATTCATAACTTAATAAAATAGTTTTTGTTTACACAGGATACATCAACTGAAATGTTTAAAATGTAACAATTTAGTCCGAATAAAACGATGATTAATATATTAAAATATTAAATAAATAAAGGCTGAATTTTAAAATCGAAAGTAACTGTTGTTCTTTGCATTGATATGAAATATATTTCTCTTAATTATAGCAAAAATGTAATCGCATTATTACTATAAGGGACGGTTTAGCTCAGTCGGAAAGCGTCGGACAAGGAACCACAACGTTCCGGGTTCGATACCGACCCTCGCGAACTCAGCTTATGAGTGGCACAGGGATATGTGCGATAAAGTGAGGAGCTGATTGTAGGGGTGGTGCCCCGTCTCGGATGCCGTGGTCTAGTTAGTGAAAAGGAGATAGACTCCGACTTTAGGCCAACCCGGCGACTTTCCTTACTTACTACAATTTTACAGACCAGATTATGATAAGGTTCGAAGAGAAATATAGTGACTTTTAAGCACTGGATCCTAACGAATCCACTAGAGAATAAACTAGATGGGAGCTGCTCCTGAAGAAGACGTGGTAACAGCACCCCACGAGAAAGCTATAACCTGCCACATATCACCCAAACCATCCGAGTGAGACTGCACGGAGAAGCAAGGACGAACTCATAAGCGACGTCCTTCTGTGGAAGTCAGCTGGGCACGCAGTGTGGGCGACATACATTGATCAGCTCTGTGCGGAAACAGGATGCTGCATAGAGGACCTCCAGAGAATGGTGAGCGATAGGGACGGATGGAGAGAGATTGTCATGGATATCCGTGCCAACAGCGCGACATGATGATGATGATAAGCAGTTATGCTTACATCACCCCTTTTCAAATTTATTACATTTGAAAGGACCATCAATTGCAAATAGAGCCAACTAATAACAACATATTTCACTCATTTATATGTTTCTTCTACGTGGGAGGACCGTATATACCGACCAGTAGTCTGCTGAAAAACTTACCGGCATATCTTTTTAATCCCATTACATAAGATCTTACATCCTACATATTGCTTTTTATCCAGTTATTTGGTTTTAAACCTGCGCAAGAACAATCACAAAAAGGAATGTCTTCTATGATTAAAGCACATTAATCTCCATTTCCGTTACATTTAGATGAAATCCTATGACGACAGCAAAATATCGTCAAATACACAGGCATTTCAATAATATTGTTGATTTATATTTCATTATGTATTATACGTATTTTGCATATTCTTTATGTATTATACGTATTTTGCATATATTCTTTATGTATTATACGTATTTACTGAAATTCTTCAATTGTTTGTTGTTTTGTATAATGATTGAAGGTGTATGTGGTGTAATGGTTAGAGTCGTAGGAAATGGACTCGTCTAACCGAGTTCAAATCCTGGTTGAGGCTGTTTGCATTTCACAAATAATAATACCCTTTGCGCTAATACCCTTGGTAAAGGTATGCATCCAACTACTCTCCCTCCGGCTATGGGTAAATAGTAGGGCAGTCTTGGCTCTTTAACCTTGTTTAAGCGGAGTTTAACAGGTTTTAACTCAGTTTTCATTCTCTTAGATTGGTTACCTATACATGGTTAAACAGCCTAGTCACCCTGCTATTTACCCATAGCTGAAGGGATTCATACTTTGCAAAGGGTATTAGTACAATGTGAAATGCGAACACCTTCGTACAGTAATTGAACTCGGGTCGACGAGTCCATTTTCTACGACTCTAGCCATTACACCACGCGCCGAAAGACTAGTATCGTCTTCTTTTTAATTGTTTGGATGTATTCGACTCTAAGTGGATTTACGCTCATCGCTAAAAAAAATAGTATCAGGTGACTCGTATTTGGATCTCCTAAAAATATTTGGCTGAACTTGCACAAAGGTGTCAAAATTAGGGTGAACCCAAATTATTTATTTATTTTCCCAGTAAACTAACCTTAAACCCCAACACCAACCCTAACCCTAACCCATAACCCTAACTCTAAACCTAACCCTATCCCTAAACCCCCTAGTTAAAATTAACAGTTTTATCATAAAATGTGTAGGTTCTGTTTTTTCTGGGTCACCCTGTATACCAGTGACCCAGAAAAAAACAGAACCCAAATTATTTATTCATTTTCCCATTAAACTAACCCTAAACCCCAAACCTAACCGTAATCCTAAACCCTAACCCTAGTTAAACCTAAACCCTAACCATAGTTAAAATTAACAGTTTTATTACAAAATTGTGGGTTCTGTTTTTTCTGTGTCACCCTAATTTTTACTCCTTTGTGCAAGTTCAGCCAAATATTTTTCCGGAAAGAGTGCGAGAAAAAATAATTCTGTAAATTAATTCTAGCTTTTCCAGATTCCCTATTTCGTTAACAAGAAACGAGGCAACAACCCACTGTCTCCTAACGGTAATCATCTCTTGATTATTCGTGTCTCTGGATTGTGAATTTCAAACTGATGACCCGAGGCAATTCTAATTCCTAAGCCAATCACGAAGGTCTTCTGCTTCGTAATATAGCCAATAGGGAGATTCCGGTTCTATCATGATCACCAGTGTTCGGAATCCTTATAAAGTCTACCAATAAACATTTATCGCTCTGCATCTGATTCTTTTAGAAACCAAATCCATTTGACATTACTGAAGTGAATAAGGGTATAAGATATGAAGAATGATTTTTTTTATAAGTTAGAAGGCTCAACGTAGGTAGATATATGTACATAAAATATTCCGACTAAGAAGTTATATATATAATAACAAATGCAGATTTTATTGTCTGAGCACATAGACGAATAAACAAGTACAATGTCATAGATAAAATAGACATAGATATAGATTCATGAAAATACACAAAAGCAGATAGGACTAAGTACTAAAGAAGTAATACAGAGTTCATAAAGAAATAAGTCACTTCCCGATAGTTGGTTGGCGGCGGGGGGGGGGGTAAAGCCCCATGTTAAGGGTTATTGATACCAAGTGTTTATCTCATGCTTAGTAGTTCCTTGACCGAGGGAAAGAGAGTGAGAATTACCGGGATATCACCTATGGGTGAAAACCTGAACGACAAGGGAAGATAACTCTTCTGGATCCAAGTCTATCCCAGCAGCGACAGACAATTACTACAAGGGTATTTCTCTAAAAGTCATCACGCAAACACATCTAATACCTATCGCTATAAATACCAAGTATAAAGAATCAGTTAAACTTTCTGATGTATTGTAAATAATACCTAGTACCTCTAAAATGCGCGGATAATTCCTAAAGTTCCATATTTTGTTACCTTGAGTCGAATTTTGTCGACAACCTCAAAATTCCGATATAATATAAAGAATAATAGTTCATGTAATTAATAATAATAATATATTATTAATGAGTGAAAATAAATTACCTTGCTATAAAGAATAAGAGTACAGGTAGTTAATGTTAATAATAAATAATAATAAGGATTATATTTAATAATAATTAATTCGTGAAAATCAATGACCTTGCTAGAAAGCAGAATAGTTCATGAAATTAATAATAATAATTTATTATTAATTTATAATAATTATAATAAATAGTTTATAATTAATTAGTGTTGATAAATTACCTGATATAAAGAATAATGATTCCTAATCGTACAATATATTATATGGGTTAGTTCAGCAAAATATATTGGATAGACAAGTTGAACAAAGATCTGTGTTAGAGAGATTAAAAAAATGAGTTTAAAACAAATTTGTATTATACCCAGCAAAGAATGAATAAAAGAAAACGTGAGATACTGTGAGATATTTTTTTGAAATACCAATTCTTTTTCGATGGAACAGATTTTTTTTCGGAGCCACAATTCTTCATTTTTTGTTCTTTAGTGAAAAACCCAAGAACCTCTCTTAATTTGTGTATTTCATGTTGATCATCATGTTCGAATATGAATTCTTTGTATCGACTCGAACGAAAATATTCACAAAGCACTCGCTCAAGTCTAAATGTATGGTACCCCTCGAAATAATCGAACACACTAAGAATATTCGATTTCTGATCAGGCTAACCATTACATCGTGATCCGAGTTCAGATCTCGGACGAGGTAGTTTTCGTTTCATTTCGCGCTAATGGCATTTTAAAATTCATAAATCCATATGTTCCCCCTAGTTATCTCTAATTCTTGGATAGTCTGTGTTCTTTTACTTTGGTATTCAATCCTTCTGGCAGAAGGAAAATTCTAAAAAAAAAAATGGTACTATTAGTATTTTTGTAATTCAACCATTGTAGTTCTTTTAGACAATTACAAAATAAATAAAACTATTTTAATCATTATTATGATAACTCATTGCAATCAATTAGATTCCATATACCACAGCTAAAGGAAGCGCGTGGTGTAATGGTTAAAGTCATGGGAAATGGACTCGTCGCCCCGAGTTCAAATCCTGGACATGGTAATTGCATTTCACTTAGCGCTGATACCCTTGGGAAAGGTATGAATCCTACTCTCCCTCCATCTATGGGTAAATAGCAGGGCAGACTGCGCTCTTTAACCATGGATAGGTAACCAGTCTAGGAGAACGAAAACTCCGAATTCAAACCTGTTAAACCCCGCTTAAGAAATTGACCTTGTGTCACATCCTGCTCGTGCGGAGGGGTTGGTAAATATATATATACCACAGCTAAATGAGCTATCTACCTTATTTAAATTCTAAAATGACTTGATTAGTTGAGTTAATTAAAGGGAATATAAAAATATATGATGATGACGCAATAGTTTATTTATATATTTAGATAATAAATTAAAATAATTTATAATAAATTATTTCAAGTTTTTAAAACTTGAAATAATTTATTATAAATTATTTTAATTTATTATCTAAATATATAAATAAACTATTTCTATCATATCTACATCGAGAAAACAAATGTTATGCTTAAGATATAGATACCAGGTACGTTTTACAATATCAAAATTTTTCCTTAAGGAACCGCCTCCCCGCTTACCAAGACTTTGACACCTCTGGTTAGATACAAAATATACGTGATCTTTAAGGAAGCATACTAACTACTACTACTACTACTACTACTACTACTATGAAGGAACATGTAACAACCAATTTAGACACTCCTTAAGGAATATGTTTAACCAGATATGAATATGTTTACACGTGAATTATTTAGAGAGGACTGTATTAAATTCAACTTTCATAAAATTACACTCATAAGCATTTTTCTTTCACAAACAAATTGATTATTGGAAAATATCTGAACGCAGATTGATTTTCATATGAATTTTGGATTGGTAAAATGTAACTCTTATAAAATATGACCATTTTAAGAAAGAGGTAGATTTTGCTTCATTTTGATTTAACGATTTTTTTGAGAGAAACGTTACAATTTTTGGAAATCTTTATTCCTATTACTTTCTTATCACCAAATAACCACATGCGTAAAGATTGAAGATCATATCCAATCGAATTTAAATTCATATAAAAATCCCCAATAAAAACAATATCAATAAAAATACATCAGAAATAATAAAAGATTAAAATGTAAATATATTTCTGTCATAATCTATACATATATAAAGGGCAGTTGTGTGTATGTATATGTATGTCCGGGGGAAATTATGAATATAAAACAGTTAAAGACAAAGTAAATACATATACACATTCACTGTTACTGACTCTAGCTTTTTATGCAAAAATTATGAAAATTTGATTTATATTCGCGAATACATTTAAAAATTAAAATAGAATTAAAATTCTATTTAAAAATGTCAGTGAATCTCAAAGTTAAACAAATGAATATGGAAGTTCGAAACAATCATTTCTTCAGGGTGGGTTAACATAAAGTCTTTTTACGTGAGGATTTTTATGGGGTATCCAGTGAGGATTAAACTCACTATTGAAGAGTAACGGATATGCAAGACTAGCTTGCTGCCCATTATACCCCTTTGTTTTTTTTGTATGTTTTTCTCTTCTACCCAGGTGACTGACGTCGGTAGTCGCTTCTACTTAAATAGATAAAATATGAATCCAACCACACACACACACACACACACACACACACACACATATATATATATATATATATATATATATATATATGTGTGTGGTGTGTGTGTGTATATATATGATAAGTAAAGAAACAGACGATGTGTTTTATATGACTTTTTTTAGCCGACATTTTGTGAGAAATATGTGCTTAATTGAAGTCGTACCTAATTTTTGAAAAATTAATTATAATTAATAATCAATGAATTAGGCGGGATACCTATTAAATGTAAGAAATTTAATTTGAATTACATTTGAATAGGTATCCCCGCCTAATTCATTAATTATTAATTAATTAATTTACAAAAATTAGGTACGACTTCAATTAAGCACATGTTCTCCCAAATAACCAACACATATATATATATATATATATATATATATATATATATATATCATCCACAGACATGTGTTTCGGCGTTTTCACGCCTCTTCAGTGTGGCTAGACACAACTATCTTTGGCTAGGGTCGAACTCAGACTGACCGTTTGGGAGCCTGATATCTAATTCCCTTGGCCAATGACAGCTGTAGCGGGGCTGGTGTTTTAAAACTATTTAGTACATAGGCTTTTTTATGTATTTTACGGTCACTGAGAGATCAAATTTCCGGGGAAATGATCATTGCTTATATGCTTATTAGTGAGAGTTAATTTAAATTACCAATTAGAGAGCTCATACCAAATTTATGGAAGCATATATTGGCTTATAATCAAAGACCACAGAAGACTAAAAATCTTATCAAAATATCTTCTACTCCCTAACATACATTTTGTGTACCCATGTCAAAATTATATATATATATATATATATATATATATATATATATATATATATATATATTCAGCCGTCGTGATATAATATGATTATAAGCCAATATCAAGTGCCCAAAGAGGATAAACTGTGTATTAGTAATAGAGTATAGTTACTATGAACACACCCCATATTTTAGAACCTATGAATGTATCAATCTGTATATGTTAAAATCTATTGTAATCCAGCGTTTAGAAGCTGCTGTTTTTCAGGTGAATAGAGTAGCTACACGCCATCAGGTTATTGTAACGTGTTCTTTTTAAAACTTCAGTTTAGATATCAACATAAATTTGCAAAAATTGGAATACATGCAGCTATAAGAGAGTGTTATTGAACTTAAAATATTCGTTATTATGAATGGCTTAGAGTTTACTAAAATTAACCACTCGTTTCAGGAAAGGCTCCAGAAGGATATTAAAAAATTGTAAAGACCGTCAATTCCAGTAGATTTTGTATATTGGAACCGCCAACTTATAATGAAATATCCGATGAAGCAGTCACTTACAACAAGGCTCCTGGGTTCTGCGATGAAAATATAATCAAGAATCGAACAAAATGGCAGTGATCTGGATAATATTATGAATAAGTTAAATAAAAGAGATGCTTCGTTACTATCATGGATCATAAAACAAATTTCAGATCCGCGTCAGAATGTAGACTCTTCAACCTCATCAAAACCAATATTAGTAAAACCAGTAAAAATGTCCTAGAGAGTATATTCGGCAATCTACGAGGGATATCTGGGGGTTACCGTTAACTAATTACACAACAATTCCGACTGAGTGGTTATAAAAGAAAATAGCGCATATTTATTCAGTTTGATATGAGAGAGTTTTATCACTGAATATCTGAAATACTCTTTGAAAATGCTATAGACTTAACTAAACTATTTATATTAATGATGCAGAGGATGCAATTATTAAATATTTTCAAAGAGCAAAACGTGAACCAAGAAAAATTACATCATATTTGACTTTGAGATGGGCATATATGATGGCGCCGAAATATGTTAAGTAGTTGAACAAAGATAATGTTAATTTAAAAATGATTACCAAATAAAATTAAAATCAATGGAAAAAATGGTTGTATAATCGCAAAATGTATTTTACAGATATGAAATAGGAATAAATTTGAAGGTGCGTGGTGTAATTGTTTGGGTCATAGGAAATGGACTCGTCGACTCGAGTTCAAAACCTGGATCAGGCTGTTTGCATTTCACATAGCGCTAATACACTTGGTAAATGTATGCATCCAACTACTCTTTCTCTAAATATGGATAAATAGTTTGGCTGACTGGTCTCTTTAAAATTGGCTAGGTAACCAGTCTAAGAGAAGGAAAACTCTGAATTCAAACTCCGCTTAAGAAATTGACCCTGTGTCATATCCTGTTCGTGAGGAGGGTTGGGTAAATATATAAAATATGAATAAAGTACTACGTTGTCTCGGTGTATATGGAAAATGAAAGACGTGAAAGGTAAGTCCACAAAAAAACAGATAATTAAAAAAACAGTAACAATATAATGTGGGGAGAAAATAGAACATAAAATAACTAACAGGTACTCCGTCAAAATAGGAAAAAGCCGACACATATGGTAGCGGATAGATGTGGTTTATAAATTTAGGGAAAAACTACATATCCTGTGGTTCAAGCAGAATAAAAAAAAAAGTTAAACAGTAGAAAAGAATTAATGGTAAGAGGTAAACTCAAAGACATATTCCTATTATGCCATTTGCCTAAGATTCAACTTTGTTCTATACTCTTTCTCTCTTTGATTCTCATTCTCTCCCTCACTATAAGCGTTTTGGGGGTGGTTCTTCTTTTCTTCAATTTCTTTCCTTAATATTTCCCTACTGTTTCTATTTTTAGAGGATGTGAATTTTTACGTACCAACGATTATAAGATTAATTAATTGTTTATAAAATCACTGTCTAGAGTACCATGCATGAAACTTCAAGTTACAGTGTGAAGAGTTATGAATATGTATTTTAACAAAAATTCTAATTACGTCTCTATCCTTGTACATTGAGCCATTTTACATTGTTACTTCTATAATTTGTACTATATATATATATATATATATATATATATATATATATATATATATATATATATATATATATTTATTTAAATTGCAGGAAGGAAAATATAGTGATCGATTACAATTGTAAGAGCTGTATTTATTTTTATATTCTATACATTACTGAGAGATTTATTACCGTCGGTTTCAAAGCATCATACTCCTTTCATCAGATAAATGGCATTGGAAGTGACCGCCAAATAAATGTCCATTATAAACCGCGTTCTCGCTTTATTTCACCGCGTGTATTTCTCGTGCGTTCGTGATGTTAACATAATATTGGGGAAGATTGTCCTTTTAAGTTGGTTGATCTTGGATTGTTACCTTATTTTTTGTGTGTGGACAAATATTTCTGAATATTTCTCATTTATTTAAGATGATGTTGCAATGTATTTAGACCTTGTAGGATATGGAATTTTCTACAGAGCATAGACCCACATCACTTGGATCCACTAATATATGGTTAGTGCTGTGTTACAATATCTTCCACTCTATTTTATACGGGTCCCTTGGCCTTTGTATTCCCATACGCGGTTTGCGAGCGTTGTAGCTGCTCCCTTTTTCTCGTTCCTGAATGATTCATTACGAGAGTAGAATCTCTGTTTGAAATCTCCCTGGACCATTCCGACATATTTTTCGCTGTTGTTGGGTTGGTCAGAGGCGGCTAGTTTTATTGTCGCTTCATATATAACGGATTTCACGCCGAACTTTTGTTTTAGCGGACAGTCTTTCTTGATTCAACAGGAATATCTTGGGACCTCTTTACGTTTAGGTCTTACTGTTATTATGAATTTCATTGATGGCCCGCAGGAGTAACTGTTTTATTGTGTTTCTGTTAAAAATTGTATGGTATTTATGTGGGTGGGAAATGCTTATCTATGAATGTGTGGCAAAAAAGATTTTTTAGTTTTTTTATACACCATGTGTTCTGAAAAAAAAACAAAAAAAAAAAAACGTCACATTCATTAATTCGTTTCCGAATACAAGGTGTGTCAAAAAAGTATCAAGTTTAAAGCTGTATTATCAGATAGAAATAAAGAATGAATGGAACGTTATTTTTTCTCAGAATACAAGGTGTGTCAAAAAGCACAAAATCTTGATACTTTTTTGACACACCTTTATATAATATATATATATATATATGTATATATATATATGTATGTGTGTGTGTGTGTATAGTGAGAGAGAGAAAGATGAGAGAGAGAAGAGAAGAGAGAGAGAGAGAGAGAGAGAGAGAGAGAGAGAGAGAGAGAGAGAGAGAGAGAGAGAGAGAGAGACATTAATACACCGATAAGAAAATAGCAATGTTTAGAAAAACTGAAAGAAAGAAATTATGTACGAATGAAAGTGGAAAATATGTATCGAATGTTGAGTAAGAAAGAAAATAGAGATTGGTGGTTGCGCAAATCAAAGAAACAAAAAAAATGTGACGCGAACATTGTGTGTCTCTGTTGACGCCGTTGGTCGTCACTTTTTAAGTCCCCTTTACGCGATGAATAACACAGCAGAGATAAAGACTACAATTTCTTACATCCTGTTGTCTTCATTTATCTTGCTTTCTTGTTTCAAAGTTTATTTTAATAAAGTGGGTGACATAATTCTTATGTTAACGACATATTAGGAATACAAAAGAGAACCATCATCATTACTGTATCAGGACACACATAGGAATATAAGGAATAATAATAATAATAATAATAATAATAATAATAATAATCTGTGAATGTAGCAAATAATAATAATAATAATAATAATAATAATAATAATAATAATAATAATAATAATAATCTGCGAATGTAGCAAATAATAATAATAATAATAATAATAATAATAATAATAATCTGTGAATGTAGCAAACTAACACAACGAGAATACAAAACTAGACACGACTGGGTTGGGAAGGTGATCCACTGGGAATTATGCAAAAAATTAAATTTTGACCACACAACAAAATGGTATATGCATAAACCAGAATCTGTTCTTGAGAACGAAATGCATAAAATTCTCTGGGACTTTGAAATAAAAACGGATCACCTTATCCCAGCAAGAAGACCAGACCTAGTGTTGATAAACAAAAAAGAAAGAACTTGTCAACTGGTGGATTTTGCAGTGCCAGCAGATCACAGGGTGAAGCTAAAGGAAAATGAAAAAATGGACAAATATCTTGCCGGAAAACTGAAAAAGTTATGGAATATGAAAGTGAAAGTGATACCAATTTGTAGTTGGTGCACTTGGAACAGTCCCAAAAGGATTAGAAAAGGGTTTGGAAAGTTTGGATATCAGAGGAAGGATTGAAACCATTCATAACACTGCACTGCTGCAATCTGCCAGAAGAGTCCTGGAGACCTGAGGAGACTTGCTGTCACTCAGACTCCAGTGAAAGACCATCAGCTAATGCTGATGTGAAAACTCAAAAGGAGTAAATAATAATAATAATAATAATAATAATAATAATAATAATAATAATAATAATAATAATAATAATATTGAAATGAAAGAGAGCGAAAGATCAAAAAATACTTGGATCTTGCCAGAGAACTGAGAGAAAAACGGTGGAACATGAAGGTGAAGGTCGTACCAAATTGTAATTGTGCCCTTGGAACGATCCCCAGGGGTTTGGAAAAGAGTCTGGATGAATTGGAAATCAGAGGAAGGATCAAGACCATCGAAACTACTGCATTGTTGAGATCGGCTGGAATACTCAGAAGAGTCCTGGAGACCTGAGGAGACTTGCTGTTACTCAGCCCCAAGTGAACCACCGGCTACAGCAGGTGTGAAAAACTCGAATGGAGTGAAATAATAATAATAATAATAATAATAATAATAATAATAATAGTCTTGGACAAGATTATTGGTGCGTACTGAATAGTCAAGCATCCTGGAATAATTGAAAAGAAATTCGGGAAGTTGGAGGAGGATTCTAAATGTTTTCAGACTTAGTAGCGTTGAAAATTTTGAGATAGTTTAAGAGAATGTTGACGAAGACTCCAGAAAAATACCAAGGAAAAATACCAATGAAAAACTCAAATTAAGTAAACACATACCTGGACCTTGCTAGAGAATTGAATAATTGTGGAATATGAGGATGAAAGGAATACCAATTGTAGTTGTTGCACTTGTAACGGTCCCCAAAAGCTTGGAAAAGAGATTGGGAGAGCTGGAAATCAGAGGAAGAATTGAGACCATCCAGACAACAGCACTGAAAAAAAAACAAAAGACAAAAAAAAACGAAATCTGTGGAACATGAAAGTGATAGTCATACTAATGGTAGTTGGATATATTGGAAATCTTAGGATAAATTGAGACCATGCAAAAAAAACAGCATTGTTAAGATCGGGTAGAATACTCACACGAGTCCTAGAGACCTGAGGAGACTTGTTGCCACCCAGATTCCTGTGAATTACCTGCTAAGGCGGATGTGAAAAACTCTCATGGAGTGAAATCATTCTTGTACCAGCAGACCATGGAGGAAGTCAAAAAAAAAAAAAAGAAAAAAAAGCAGACCCTAGTGCAGAAAGAGAGAAAACTATGAAAGAGAATGGTTCGAATTGAAGCAAAAATAGATGGAACATTTTGGAATTGTTCCAAAGACATTACAATCGTGAAATTAGAAATCTCGGTGGTGCTGAGAAATATTTTAGAGATTTAAGATCTACAGCAAATTAATCTAAAGCGATAACAGACATGTGATTTAATTAGCTAAATGCATTGAACAGGAATAATGATAAGAATGATGTGATAATTAAAATGATATGGAATTTACAAATGTAAATGGAGAAATGGTATACATAATTATTAGGTAAATTCAGAGGCATTAAAGTATTTGTAAAATATATTATGAATTCCGGTATGTGGGCTTCTAAATAAACTTTATTGTAGTGACAGAATGGTATGTAAAGAATGCCTGCTGATAGATATTATAACATATATATATTAACAAAATATTAAAAAAATAAAAATGGACAGGTAGAAGATGCGTTGAACGACGTCAACCAAGTAACGGGACATAATAAAGATTCTTGGTACATATATATATAGTCATCCACAGATATAGACATTTGTAGGCTACTCCCAGCTGGAATAGAAACCCGATCGATTCAGTATCAGTCAGGTAGCATCAGTCACACTGTTTAACCCCTCGGCCACTGTCATCTACAGAATGGAAGGATGATTTTAACTAATAGATGCACACACATATGTATATATGTAAAGGCTGCAGAGAGTGTTCCATCCCTTTTATAGGAGAGCATTGCTTTTGAGCTTAGTTGGTGGTCTTTAGCCAAATCCCCCCCCCCAAAGTGCTCAACCCACAAGGGGATGGGGAGCATGTGTACATATATATATATAGATAGATAGATAGGCTTACGCATTTGGTCAAGAAGAAGAAGTCGGAGATTTGTAGAAAGACTAAGCAAAATCGAGCCAATCAGAAGCTCGAAAAAGAAGGCAGACGTCGGACTTCAGTTGAAAGAAGTTGTACAATTGAGTGCAGATCGAGAAATTTTGAAGAAACAAAAGCCCTCAAAACGCCTAAAAATATGACATCCCCTAAGCGAAAAAATTGCCCCTACCTTTATCAGTGACTTTCTAAATTAACCTCTTCAAAGAAATTTTAATAAAACAAAGATATTGCTTGTTTTTCCAAAATAATTATAAATATGCTACTTTCTAACGTAAACTATCAATTTTTGAATTCAATAAATATTTTCTTTCTAAACTAAAAAGGTATTGTAAATTATGTTAGTACGTAATGTTTATTAAAATTGAAGTAAAAGGCAATTACAGAATAAAACATTTCTGTATGGTAAAATAGTATGTTCCCTTAATTAATTGATACACCTGGGTTGATTCTCTTTCCCCTACCTTCTCTCTCTATATATATATATCTCTCTCTCTCTCTCTATCTATCTATCTATCTATCTATCTATCTGTTATTTCTTTCCGCTCTATCTCTATGAGTCAGTCAATAATAATGAATATTTTCTGTATGTTTCGTCTGTAAAATGAAAATTCTACTTGGAATTGGTTTAAAAGCAAAAACTTATTTTAATCTTACAAAAAATTTTTGAGGCTATTCAAAATGTGATAAATCAGAGTGCTCCAGAGACCTGGCATCAGTCTTTGGCGTTGGGAAGTGGAAACACACACGCACACACGACACAGACACAGACACAGACACACACACACTCTCTCTCTCTCTCTCTCTCTTTCTCTCTCTCTCTCTCTCTCACCGTGAAGTAGGCTTGCATGTGTACAGATACTGTGTCTTGTCAAGTTTGTAAATAAGCAATGATCCTTTTAAAATTGTTACTCTCTTGTATGTTCATATTTGCCAACTGAAACATCGAGAGTCATTCAGCCTATCATCATTTTATGTTTATTTCAAGACTGAAAGGCTTATGGATGCCAACGGATTAACTTCATATGTGAATGTGACTTGAATTTCAGTTAAGATTCTTTTCGATTATGTCCAGTGATGCTGATAGCTTTTTGATTTACTGCATCTTGGGACGCACACATTTGCTTTGAATGAGTCCCCAGGAAATTTCATGGGTCCAAACTTAAGTTTTTATTTATGATCTGGGAAAACAACTAAAGACGTATAACTCCTACCTTGTAACCTATCCTGTGGAATTCGTTTCTTAGAAACTATTGAAATGTATTTAGAGTTAGCTTGAAATGGCGAGGAAGAAAAAAAGGAAAACACTGGGACGGGTGAATTACGACTTTACTACGTCCTTTTAGATTGTGTGTGTCAGGGACGCAGACGCGTACCTATCAGCATCTCTGATGTCGCTATGTAGGAAAACTAAATCGATTAAAAGTAATGAATTTAAAAATGAATTCTTAATTTAGGATCCGAGCTTAGTATTGTTCATTATATAGACGATGTTAATTTTATATTTTCTTTTGTTTTGGAGGGTTTCAAAAATGGTTTTCCTTTTCCTTTGATAATTATGCCGTCACGCATGATACACATGAGGCGTATTACTAAGTAATTCTTTTTATATATGAAACGACTAAAAATTGAATTCCTGTCATTTATTCACCCTCGGTGATTTTTATTTATTTTTGCAGCCTTTGTAAAGAGATACTGAGTGGAAGAACGTTTTGTAATCAAATTTTCAGGCTTATATACAACTAGAAGTGACTACCCGGCGTTACGTGGTTAGAGGGGGATCAAAAGTTAGTCCCCGCATATCCATTGACTGTTTGGTCTTTATGATTTAATCAAGAAATCCTAGCAATGACTTTCTCTTTCTTACTAATCAAACCTAATTTTTAAATATTTCCATGAATATAAATAACTTTTTCATTATATTGGCACAAAAAGCAAGCTCTTATCATAGTGAATATGTGTATATATTTACTTTGTCGTTAATTGTTTTATTTTTCCTAGTTTCATCTGGACACACACACACACACACACCACACACACACACCAAACTCTCCTTTATATATGTATAAATGGCTTGGCTTTTCTTTTTGTTTTTAGGAACAATGGTTTCATATCGAATAGACTAAAGAAAGCGAACGTGATATCCTAATTACTATATATAATTCGAATGTAAGATTTTATCATACGAATAAAGAATTAATCCTTTAAGCTGGTAACAAAATATCTAAAAAAGTGAGAGTAAATTCTTATCTATGTTATGAAGAGTTTTTTGTTTCATTCAATTTAATCCAACTTTTATCGCATCTATTTTGCTTATCACGCGACGTAACGAGCGAATAATTTAGTACTTTTTTTCTTTATCTGAAAATACATTTTTAAAAGACTTATTTATCTAGACGACGTCAAAAACGTGGAAACACACCAGAAAACTGTGCTGAAACTTTCTACAGTAAATAATGCATTTTAAAAAATACTCTTTTCATCTAGACGACGTTAAAAACGTGTGGAAACACACAGAAAACTGTCTAAAAGATTCTACAGTAAAATGCATTTTTAAAAATACATTTTTTAACTAGACGATGTCAAAAACGTGGAAACACACCAGCAAGCTGTCTGAAACTTTCTACAGTAAATAATGCATTTTTAAAAATACTTTTTTTTTATCTAGACGACGTCAAAAATGTGGGAACGCACCAGCAAACTGTCTGAAACTTTCTACAGTAAAATGCATTTTTAAAAAGATTTTTTAAATCTAGACGACGTCAAAAACGTGGAAACACACCAGCAAACTGTCTGAAACATTCTACAGTAAAATGCATTTTTAAACAGGCCTATTTATCTAGACGACGTTAAACACGTGGAAACACACCAGTAAACTGTCTGAAACATTCTACAGTAAAATGCATTTTTAAACAGGCCTATTTATCTAGACGACGTTAAACACGTGGAAACACACCAGTAACTGTCTGAAACTTTCTACAGTAAATAATGCATCTTTAAAAAGACTTGTTTTTAAAAAATCTAGATGACATCAAAAACGTGGAAACATACCAATCAAACTGTCTGAAACTTTCTACAGTAAAATAAATAAAAATACAGTGAAATTCCACTTTATCTCTTTACGAGTAAATATGTGAAATAATTAAACCAATACAAAGTTGCATACTTCAACATAGAAAATGAACTGTATATCGAAATGTATATACATTTCATGTAATACATTTATAATAATACTTCCGAGCTGGTAATTAAAGGTTGGATTTTTAATTTTTTATACGTTATAGAAGATTAGACATTTTTTGTCTAATTGTGAGACAATTCTATGCTGGATTGTACATTGATCACTTGTAAAATATCTATTATTTTGTATATACAAGACGCATCATAAAACTATCGAGATTGAAGCTGTATATTTACCACGATAGAAATGAACAATGAATGGAACATTCATTTTTTTCAGAATACAAGGTGTGTCATAAATGTGCGAGTCTGAAATGTATTTACCAAGAGAGAAATGAACAATGAATCGAATGATATTTTTTTCAAAACACAAGGGTGTCAAAAAGTACTGAGATGGAAGCTGTATTTACGAAGGCAGAAATAAAACAATGAATGGAACGTTAATCATTTCAGAATACAGGTGTGTCATAAAAGTGCGAGTTTAAAGCTGTACTTACCAAGATAGAAATGAACAATGAATGGAACGTTTTTTCAGAATACAAGGTTTGTCAAAAAAGTGCCGCGTTTGAAACTGTATTTATTTGATAGGAAAATGAAAGAATGAATGAAACGTTAATTTATTTCGAATACAAGGTGTGTCATAAAAAATGCTGTGTTTGAAGCTGTATTTACCAAGATAGAAATGAACAATGAATAGAACATTAATTTTTTTCAGAAACAAGGTGTCAAAAAGTACAAAAATCTCGATACTTTTTTGACACACCTTATATACTGTCCTACATTCCTTTGTTAATTAGATATAGTTTTTTAGAATTTAGGATTCTAAATTGAGGGTTTTTAGAAGGTTTTCTTATGTGTCCTTCAGAATTATGAAGGTTGTTTTCTTTTATTATTTGTTTGTGTTGTTTTCTTGCTATTCTGTTGTCCAACCTTCAGTTTTCGAGTTAAACGTTTGCATTCGATATTAATGTCTTTTTGCACTTCTTGGGGTGACTTTTTATCAAATTTAGTTACCTCTCATTCTTTAACATTCAGTCATAATTATTTGGCTCCATTTCGGAAATATTCCTCGATTTTTTCAGCTGTAACAAATATCATGGGGAATTGTTAACTTTTAGCTTATATTTTGAACCCATTGCTAAAAATGTAAAACTTGATTTCATTAAGAAAGTTAACAGTAAAAACTATTGTATTAGTTGGCTAAATAGTCCAATTAATTAATATAGATAAATGGGATTAGTTGATGTAATATAAACTATTATTAACCAGTCTTCAGTTAGGGAACAAAAGACTCTGATATCCTTTTCAAAACTTCTAGGTTCTGATTTGTCGGGTTCTTAACCCTCGTCCAATACATTTGAAGGACAATATGAGCTTTTGAACAACCAAGTGCTTACACAGGAAACAACTGGACATTAGAATTGCAGAAAACCCTGGGGATGGTTTGTTAAATAAACCTTACACGAGATGCGATACACAACTAGGTCAGTCATTTGAATGCGTCAGTCACACAACCTTATTCATTGGCGCCTCACTGTGGACAAAGTGTGTCTGTTGGCGCATGAGCAAGAACATTTCAGATGATTTGTAGCCAAGTTACATAAAGTCCGCACAACCGGTTCTCAAGATATCGAAAACGGCGGGATACGTTCTGATGGGTGTGGAGTGGGGTGGGAAGAAACGCTTGTAGTCAAAACTTCTGTATTAAAACAAATATATACAATGAATCATCACATTGAAACACTGTAAACAGCGAGAGACTGGGAGGGGTCAATCGATAGGAAGATAATACGACCGTTATGATAAAATCTTTCGTCTAAATATTTTCTATTATCTGTTGACAAATGCGTGAGTAACAATCAAGTAACTATCGTCGTTTGACACTACGATTAATGTAAAAGCCTTTCGGCAGGAGACGCGGGAAAATATTGACAGCGGTCGCCATCATGGGGGCTTCCAAATGCTCTGAGTCATTCAATACCTGACAGGAGACATTCATATATTTATGAAGGGGAGGGTAGTGGCGATATTTACGTGCAGCAATAGCATAGACAAAGAAGTGTGTATATGTGGATATATTTATGCGTACATAAATGTAAGTATTTAGTATATTACAAACAAATTAATAAGTACTCTTGTATGTATAGATGATATATTTATATTTGGATAAGTAATGTCATTTATTTTCTCTCCCCTTCCGCAACACAAACACAAATACACATAAAGAGACAGACAGATAGACACACAGACACATTTATATATTTATCTATATTATATATGCATAGACACACACACACACACACACACACACACCAACACACAATATATATATATATATTTACTGTTTTCGAAAGTTCTCCGTATGCTTCTCGTATGTATATATATTTGTGTTTATTAGGATATGTAATCCGTTTGTGGGAGGTACATATATCTAGTCTGGGCTTTAGTGAGAAGCATTTAAAGAAATAAAAAAATAATGAGAAACTCGGTTGTTTTTCAGAATAGTTTCGTTTATATAATATATATATATATATATATATATATATATATATATATATATATATATAATATATATATATATATTAATTATACAAGCGTGTTGTAATCCTTGCGGAGAGAAAAAACCGGCAGAGAGTTTGATTGTAAAAATATACTACCAAACATCAACCAGGAAGAAAAACATTTTTGAAAAAAGAAAAGGACCAAGATATTCGTACCAACAAAAATAATCTATTGGTATAGTATTGCCCAAAAGAAAAAACAATTTATATGTATTATATGTATATAAGATATATATATATATTCATATAACCGCTAGGAGAAGCTAATTTGTAAAAAGTGCTCGATACCTAAGTAGAGCCAAGTAATAAGGATAATCTACTGAGTCAGACGAACCTACTATTAGTTTCGCATAAAGCTCTTCAGGGCTAAAAATATGACTCAGATTTTAGCCCTGAAGAGCTTTATGCGAAACTAATAGTAGGTTCGTCTGACTCAGTAATATTATATCCTTATATATTATTATATATATATATATATATATATATATATATTATATATATGGCGTATGTGAGTTTCGCGCCAAGATGCATATACATATAGCTCAACTAATTACTCTTTGACTATTTAGTTAAACTCCACACATATTTTTAGCTGTATATTCATGACATCTAACGCCATTCCTGTTTGTGATGTTCTTCACGTAAATGTTTCTCATCAAAATACAATAAAGTGATTTCTAATCTTGGCTTTCCAAACTCTGAATGTTAATCTGTCTGCAACATAATGCCAATGCCACCTTGACCATCACTCAAGTGAATAAAAACTAAGTTATCACTGAATTAACACGATGGTCTCAGGTGGGCAAACGGTCACACACCGCACACAATAGAATCTTAATGAATGGTTCCACTATTTAACTCCAGCAACTCATCCGTGCCCCTACCTAAGAGCAAAGGCGACACTATAACAGCTTGTATAGCTTCTTTTAAACTGCAACTACTACATCAGGAGCACCAGAAAGACACTTTTGATTGGAGTGATTCTCAAAATAGATTATTGATCTGATCAATCAAATGCTACATTTTTCCAGGGTGTCTTTTATTTGCAATTAGTCAATATATAAACAAGAAGGCATAGAGCTTACGATAGATATATACATATATATATATAATAGATATATATATATATATATATATATGTGTGTGTGTGTGTGAAAGATAAAAAGAAATAAAATGTTGTATGGATAAAACTTATTGTAATGCCGACCATCAAATTGTCAGTGTGCGAGATTACAGTGATCAGTGGCGTTGTCGTAAGTGGTTTTGTAGACATATTTCATATCAGATTCCTTAAATTAGGTATATTTTTATTTCTCGCAAGAAGGGCAATGTGATATCTATGTCATCATTTTCAAACAAATCTGTCATGTTATTTGCGTTGGAAAATCTTTTTTCTGGTAGGAGCATAAACTTCACATTCTATGAGGAAGTGTTTGACAGTGCATGGTGTTTGACATGTTACATATCGTGGTTGTTCCTTTTATTAAGTATATAGATGCATAAGCCTTGTGTGGCCAATGCGCAGCCGAACCAATACTACCTCGTCCTCGGGATTTTATATATCCCGATTTCCATTCTCCTAGTTTGGCTTCATTGTTCGTAACTGATCGGAGCACTACTATTCTAACATTGTGGCCATTTTTGTTTGATAAATATCCTCATTCCCATGTCTGTATATGGCATCCTAAAGTTTGGGGCCAACCTCTTTGGTCAGGACAAATTTTGCAGCTGAACCTGCTTTAGCATTTCCAGTGATTCCTAATGACTTCGGGATCCAACACATCAGAAACTTCTATTGGCTCCAGTAGTGAATTAAGTTATGTGTGTGTGATTTGAAAGACGCACCGATGAACGTTTAACGTAGTCTAACCGGGAAATTATGAATTAGTATTTTAAAATGGGACATAATGCCACAAAAACAAGGAAAACATGTCTTGTGCGAAAAGTGTAGCCATAGTTGGTTACAGTATATTAATAAGAAGTTCAAGAATGTCCATTCAGGTTGTAAGAGACTCGACAATTGGTAAGGTCAGGTAGGCCTAAAACCATGGATTAACTCACCCTAC
The DNA here is from genome assembly GCA_023376005.1 of Doryteuthis pealeii. Classification (NCBI taxonomy): domain Eukaryota; kingdom Metazoa; phylum Mollusca; class Cephalopoda; order Myopsida; family Loliginidae; genus Doryteuthis; species Doryteuthis pealeii. Next base: position 1,538,765 of record CM042157.1, read on the forward strand.
TATCAATTAGGACCGGTTTAGCTAAGTCGGTAGAGCGTCCGGATGGGAATCACAAGGTTCCTGATTCAATCTCCAGCTCAGACGCTAAAATAATCTGATCCTGTTTAGTACTCAAATGAATGGTAATTTATAAACAGCAGATGCGTATAAGCCAGCTAAGGTGCTTAGTTAAAACAACTCAGTCGGTAAGGTTCCTGGTTCGATACCGACCCTCGCCAAATCAGCGTATGAGTAGCACAGGGATCTGTGTGGTAAAATGAGGAGCTGATGGTAGGTGTGGCGTTCTGTCCCAGGCGCTAAAAACATCTCATTGTCTAGCTCTAGTGAAAAGGGGATATCTGGCTGATCCCGACTTTAAGCCGCTTACATGAAGTCTAATCAGCTCATAAACCAGGAAAAGGTCAAATATGATTTTTATCACAATGCTTTTATTAATAGAGTCTCATGTACACAGAATCATAGGAATGGTAAGTGTACAATGTTCAACATGATTCAACCTTAATACAACAGAAGGTGTTACATTTAAATATTCCTACCATGCATTTTTATAGTGAATTCATTCAAATGCATTTGTATAGTAAATATTCATTTCCAATGCATTTTTATAGTAAATGGATTTTCTTTTCACCCTGGAAATACTATGGGGAGATAGAAATTGAACAGAGAACGGAATCAATAATTCATTTCAATATGATTGTTTTTCAAAAAAGGCATCCCATATATTTTTCTACAAACAACAATGTAACATCTTATTTTCATAAATTGTTCATTATTGATTTAACACAATGGTTGACATAGGAATCAGGGCGGACGATATCCTATGGGATGTTTTACAACAGTTTCAGAGAGCAATACCCCCCCATATACATATATATATATATATAATATATATATATATATATATATATATATTCACACACATATATCATACACACACACACCACACACACACACACATATATATATTATATATACATATATATATATATACATATATATATATATAACTATAAAAATATATCTAATATTAGTGTGTGTGTCTATAAACCCGTATATTTTAAATCTTTTTTATTTCATTTTTTTGATGGATGCAAGAATAATGACGATTCATGGGCAGATTATATGGCGGAAATTCGTTTAGATCAAGAAAAGAGAAATCCGACATAAAGAAAATTTTCTTTCAAAGGTGAGAAAAATGCAGAAATTAAACGTTATTTTTTCTTTCTGTTTTTCAGCACAGATTCCTTTCTAATCTTTTGGTTTGGGGTTCAGGAAAAGGAAGTTAGACCCAGTGCATTCGATATAATTTTTGTACAGTTACATACAACATACACACACATTGACAACACACACACACATTATATATATATATATATATATATATATATATATATATATATATATATATCGGGTGTCATAAAAGTATCGAGACTAAACTGTATTAACCAAGATAGAATGAACAATGGATGGAACATTATTTTTTCCAGAATACAAGTATGTCAAAAGGTACAAAAAATCTCGACACTTATTTCACTCCTTGTATATATGTGTTTGTGTGTGTCCCTGTATGTGTGCGTGTGGACCGTGTGTGTGTATGTGTGTGGGTGTGCAAATATACAAAATGTGTGAAAAAGATTTAAATATACGGGTTTATAGACACACACACATATATATATAGATATATTTTATGTATATATATATATATATGTATATATTATATATATGTAATTGAATATATATATGTGGTGTGTGTGTGGTGGTGTGTGTATTAATATGTGATATTATATATATATATTATATATATATATATATATAATATATATATATGGGGTATTGCTCTCTGAAACTGTTGTAAAAACATCCCATAGGATATGTCCCGCCCATGATTCCTATGTCAAACCATGTGTTATATCAATAATGGAACAATTTATGAAAATATAGAATGATGTTACATTGTTGTTTGTAGAAAAATATATGGGATGCCTTTTTGAAACAATCATATTGAAATGAATTATTGATTCCGTTCTCTGTGTCAATTTCTATCTCCCCATAGTATTTCCAGGGTGAAAAGAAAATCCATTTACTATAAAAATGCATTGGAAATGATATTTACTATACAAATGCATTTGAAATGAATTCACTATAAAAATGCATGGTAGGAATATTTAAATGTAACACTTCTGTTGTATTAAGGTTGAATCATGTTGAACATTGTACACTTACCATTCTTATGATTCTGTGTACATGAGACTCTATTAATAAAAGCATTGTGATAAAAATCATATTTGACCTTTTCCTGGTTATGAGCTGATTAGACTTCATGTAAGCGGCTTAAAGTCGGGATCAGCCAGATATCCCCTTTTCACTAGAGCTAGACCAATGAGATAGTTTTTAGCGCCTGGACAGAACGCCACACTACCATCAGCTCCTCATTTTACCACACAGATCCCTGTGCTACTCATACGCTGATTTGGCGAGGGTCGGTATCGAACCAGGAACCTTACCGACTGAGTTGTTTTAACTAAGCACCTTAGCTGGCTTATACGCATCTGCTGTTATTAAATTACCATTCATTTGAGTACTAAACAGGATCAGATTATTTTAGCGTCTGAGCTGGAGATTGAATCAGGAACCTTGTGATTCCCATCCGGACGCTCTACCGACTTAGCTAAACCGGTCCTAATTGATAGTAGGGTGAGTTAATCCATGGTTTTAGGCCTACCTGACCTTACCAGATTGTCGAGTCTCTTACAACCTGAATGGACATTCTTGAACCTTCTTATTAATATACTGTAACCAACTATGGCTACACTTTTCGCACAAGACATGTTTTTCCTTGTTTTTGTGGCATTATGTCCCATTTTAAAATACTAATTCATAATTTCCCGGTTAGACTACGTTAAACGTTCATCGGTGCGTCTTTCAAATCACACACACATAAACTTAATTCACTACTGGAGCCAATAGAAGTTCTGATGTGTTGGATCCCGAGTCATTTAGGAATCACTGGAAATGCTAAAGCAGGTTCAGCTGCAAAATTTGTCCTGACCAAAGAGGTTGGCCCAAACTTTAGGATGCCATATACAGACATGGGAATGAGGATATTTATCAAACAAAAATGGCCACAATGTTAGAATAGTAGTGCTCCGATCAGTTACGAACAATGAAGCCAAAACTAGGAGAATGGAAATCGGGATATATAAAATCCCGAGGGGACGAGGTAGTATTGGTTCGGCTGCGCATTGGCCACACAAGGCTTATGCATTCTTATATACTTGAATAAAAGGAACAACCACGATATGTAACATGTCAAACACCATGCACTGTCAAACACTTCCTCATAGAATGTGAAGTTTATGCTCCTACCAGAAAAAAGATTTTCCAACGCAAATAACATGACAGATTTGTTTGAAAATGATGACATAGATATCACATTGCCCTTCTTGCGAGAAATAAAAATATACCTAATTTAAGGAATCTGATATGAAATATGTCTACAAAACCACTTACGACAACGCCACTGATCACTGTAATCTCGCACACTGACAATTTGATGGTCGGCATTACAATAAGTTTTATCCATACAACATTTATTTCTTTTTATCTTTCAACACACACACACACATATATATATATATATATATATATATATATAGTAATATATATTGTATATATATATCGTAAGCTCTATGCCTTCTGTTTATATATGACTAATTGCAAATAAAGAACACCCTGGAAAAATGTAGCATTTGATTGATCAGATCAATAAATCTATTTTGAGAATCACTCCAATCAAAAAGTGTCTTTCTGGTGCTCCCTGATGTAGTAGTTGCAGTTTAAAAAAGCTATACAAGCTGTTATATAGTGTCGCCTTTGCTCTTAGGTAGGGGCACGGATGAGTTGCTGGAGTTAAATAGTGCGAACCATTCATTAAGATTCTATTGTTGGCGGTGTGTGTGACCGTTTGCCCACCTGAGACCATCGTGTTAATTCAGTGATATCACTTTAGTTTTTATTCACTTGAGTGATGTCAAGTTGGCATTGGCATTATGTTGCAGACAGATTAAACATTCAGAGTTTGGAAGCCAAGATTAGAAATCAACTTTATTGTATTTTGATGAAGAAACATTACGTGAAGAACATCACAAACAGGAATGGCGTTAGATGTCATGAATATACAGCTAAAAATATGTGTGAGTTTACTAAATAGTCAAAGAGTAATTAGTGAGCTATATGTATGCATCTTGGCGCGAACTCACATACGCATTATATATATATATATATATATATATATATATATATATATATATATATATAATAAGGATAATCTACTGAGTCAGACGAACCTACTATTAGTTTCGCATAAAGCTCTTCAGGGCTAAAATCTGAGTCATATTTTAGCCCTGAAGACTTTATGCGAAACTAATAGTAGGTTCGTCTGACTCAGTAGATTATCCTTATTACTTGGCTCTACTTAGGTATCGAGCACTTTTTACAAATTAGCTTCTCCTAGCGGTTATATGAATATATTATATATCTTATATTACATATATATACATATAAATTGTTTTTTCTTTGGCCAAATTACTATACCAATAGATTATTTTTTGTTGGTACGAATATCTTGGTCTTTTCTTTTTTTTCAAAAATGTTTTTCTTCCTGGTTGATGTTGGTAGTATATTTTTACAATCAAACTCTCTGCCGGGTTTTTTTCTCTCCGCAAGGATCTACCAACACGCTTGGTATATTAAATATTATAATATATATATATATATATATATATATATATATATATATATATTTATATATATATATATATATATAAACGAACTATTCTGAAAAACAACCGAGTTTCTCATATTTTTTTATTTCTTTAATGCTTCTCACTAAAGCCCAGACTAGATATATACCTCCCACAAACGGATACATATACCTAAATAAACACAAATATATATACATACGAGAAGCATACGGAGAACTTTCGAAAACAGTAAATATATATATATATATAGTGTGTGTGTGTGTGTGTGTGTGTGTGTGTGTGTCTATGCATATATATATAGATAAATATATAAATGTGTCTGTGGCTATCTGTCTGTCTCTTTATGTGTATTTGTGTTTGTGTTGCGGAGGGGAGAGAAAATAAATGACATTACTTATCCAAATATAAATATATCATCTATACATACAAGAGTACTTATTAATTTGTTTGTAATATACTAAATACTTACATTTATGTACGCATAAATATATCCACCATATACACACTTCTTTGTCTATGCTATTGCTGCACGTAAATATCGCCACTACCCTCCCCTTCATAAATATATGAATGTCTCCTGTTCAGGTATTGAATGACTCAGAGCATTTGGAAGCCCCCATGATGGCGGACGCTGTCAATATTTTCCCGCGTCTCCTGCCGAAAGGCTTTACATTAATCGTAGTGTCAAACGACGATAGTTACTTTGATTGTTACTCACGCATTTGTCAACAGATAATAGAAAATATTTAGACGAAAGATTTTATCATAACGGTCGTATTATCTTCCTATCGATTGACCCCTCCAGTCTCTCGCTGTTTACAGTGTTTCAATTGTGATGATTCATTGTATATATTTGTTTTAATACAGAAGTTTTGACTACAAGCGTTTCTTCCCACCCCCTCCACACCCATCAGAACGTATCCCGCCGTTTTCGAATCTTTGAGAACCGGTTGTGCGGACTTTATGTAACTTGGCTACAAATCATCTGAAATGTTCTTGCTCATGCGCCAACAGACACACTTTGTCCACAGTGAGGCGCCAATGAATAAGGTGTGTGACTGACTTCGCATTCAAATGACTGACCTAGTTGTGTATCGCATCTCGTGTAAGGTTTATTTAACAAACCATCCCCAGGGTTTCTGCAATTCTAATGTCCAGTTTGTTTCCTGTGTAAAGCACTTGGTTGTTCAAAAGCTCATATTGTCCTTCAAATGTATTGGACGAGGTTAAGAACCGACAAATCAGAACCTAGAAGTTTTTGAAAAGGATATCAGAGTCTTTTTGTTCCCTAACTGAAGACTGGTCTAATAATAGTTATATTACATCAACTAATCCCATTTATCTATATTAATTAATTGGACTATTTAGCCAAACTAATACAATAGTTTTTACTGTTAACTTTCTTAATGAAATCAAGTTTTACATTTTTAGCAATGGGTTCAAAAAATATAAGCTAAAAGTTAACAATTCCTCCATGATATTTGTTACAGCTGAAAAAATCGAGGAATATTTCCGGAAATGGAGCCAAATAATTATGACTGAATGTTAAAGAATGAGAGGTAAACTAAATTTTGATAAAAAGTCACCCCAAGAAGTGCAAAAAGACATTAATATCGATGCAAACGTTTAACTCGAAAACTGAAGGTGGACAACAGAATAGCAAGAAACAACAACAAACAAATAAATAAAAGAAACAACCTTCATAATTCTGAAGGACATAAGAAACCTTCTAAAACCCTCAATTTAGAATCCTAAATTCTAAAAAAACTATATTTCTAAAATTAACAAAGGAATGTAGGACAGTATATAAGGTGTGTCAAAAAAGTATCGGAGATTTTTGTACTTTTTGACACACTTGTATTCTGAAAAAAATTAATGTTCTATCATGTTCATTTCTATCTTGGTAAATACAGCTTCAAACACAGCATTTTTATGACACACCTTGTATTCGGAAATAAATTAAACGTTTCATTCATTCTTCATTTCTATCAAATAAAAATACAGTTTCAAACGCCCGCACTTTTATGACAAACCTTGTATTCTGAAAAAAAACGTTCCATTCATTGTTCATTTCTATCTTGGTAAAGTACAGCTTTAAACTCGGCACTTTTATGACACACCTGTATTCTGAAATGTATAACGTTCCATTCATTGTTTTTCTGCCTTCGTAAATACAGCTTCCATCTCAGTACTTTTTGACACCCCTTGTGTTTTGAAAAAAATATCATTCGATTCATTGTTCATTTCTCTCTTGGTAAATACAGTTTCAGACTCGGCACATTTATGACACACCTTGTATTCTGAAAAAAAATGAATGTTCCATTCATTGTTCATTTCTATCGTGGTAAATACAGCTTCAATCTCGATAGTTTTATGATGCGTCTTGTATATACAAAATAATAGATATTTTACAAGTGAATCAATGTACAATCCAGCATAGAATTGTTCCACAATTAGACAAAAAATGTCTAATCTTCTATAACGTATAAAAAATTAAAATTCCAACCTTTAATTACCAGCTCGGAAGTATTATTATAAATGTATTTACTGAAATGTATATACATTTCGATATACAGTTCATTTTCTATGTTGAAGTATGCAACTTTGTATTTGGTTTAATTATTTCACATATTTACTCGTAAAGAGATAAAGTGGAATTTCACTGTATTTTTTATTTATGTTTTACTGTAGAAAGTTTCAGACAGTTGATTGTATGTTTCCACGTTTTTGATGTCATCTAGATTTTTAAAAACAAGTCTTTTTAAAGATGCATTTATTTACTGTAGAGAAAGTTTCAGACAGTTTACTGGTGTGTTTCCACGTGTTTAACGTCGTCTAGATAAATAGGGCCTGTTTAAAAATGCATTTTACTGTAGAATGTTTTCAGACAGTTTACTGGTGTGTTTCCACGTGTTTAACGTCGTCTAGATAAATAGGCCTGTTTAAAAATGCATTTTACAGTAGAATGTTTCAGACAGTTTGCTGGTGTGTTCCAGTTTTGACGTCGTCTAGATTTAAAAAAATCTTTTTAAAAATGCATTTTACTGTAGAAAGTTTCAGACAGTTTGCTGGTGCGTTCCCACATTTTGCGTCGTCTAGATAAAAAAAAAGTATTTTTAAAAAATGCATTATTTCACTGTAGAAAGTTTCAGACAGCTTGCTGGTGTGTTCCACGTTTTTGACATCGTTTAGTTAAAAAAATGTATTTTAAAAATGCATTTTACTGTAGAATCTTTAGACAGTTTTCTGGTGTGTTTCCACGTTTTTAACGTCGTCTAGATGAAAAGTATTTTTTTAAAATGCATTATTTACTGTAGAAAAGTTTTCAGACCAGTTTTCTGGTATGTGTTTCCACGTTTTTGACGTCGTCTAGATAAATAAGTCTTTTTAAAATGTATTTTCAGATAAAAGAAAAAAAGTACTAAATTATTCGCTCGTTACCGTCGCGTTGATAAGCAAATAGATCGATAAGAAAGTTGGATTAAAATTGAATGAAACAAAAAAACTCTTCATAAACAATTAGATAAGAATTTACTCTCACTTTTTAGATATTTTTGTTACCCAGCTCTAAAGGATTAATTTCTTATTCGTATGATAAAAATCTTACATTCGAATTATATATAAGTACATTAGGATATTTCACGTTCGCTTTCTTTAGTCTATTCGATATGAAACAATTGTTCCTAAAACAAAAAGAAAACAAGCCATTATACATATATAAAGGAGAGTTGGTGTGTGTGTGTGTGTTGTGTGTGTGTGTGTCCAGATGGAAAATAAGGAAAATAAAACAATTAACGACAAAGTAAATATATACACATATTCACTATGATAAGAGCTTGCTTTTTGTGCCAATATAATGAAAAAGTTATTTATATTCATGGAAATATTTAAAAATTAGGATTTGATTAGTAAGAAAAGAGAAAGTCATTGCTAGGATTTCTTGATTAAATCATAAAGACCAAAACAGTCAATGGATATGCGGGACTAACTTTTGATCCCCCTCTAACCACGTAACGCCGGGTAGTCACTTCTAGTTGTATATAAGCCCTGAAAATTTGATTACAAACGTTCTTCCACTCAGTATCTCTTTACAAAGGCTGCAAAAATAAATAAAAATCACCGAGGTGAATAAATGACAGGAATTCAATTTTTAGTCGTTTCAATATATAAAAAGAATTACTTAGTATACGCTCATGTGTATCATGCGTGACGGCATAATTATCAAAGGAAAAGGAAAACATTTTGAAACCCTCCAAAACAAAGAAAATATAAAATTAACATCGTCTATATAATGAACAGATACTAAGCTCGGATCCTAAATTAAGATATTCATTTTTAAATTCATTACTTTTAATCGATTTAGTTTCCTACATAGCGACATCAGAGATGCTGATAGGTACGCGTCCTGCGTCCCTGACACACACAAATCTAAAAGGACGTAGTAAAGTCGTATTCACCCGTCCCAGTGTTTTTCTTTTTTCTTCCCTCGCCATTTCAAGCTAACTCTAAATACATTTCAATAGTTTCTAAGAAACGAATTCCACAGGATAGGTTACAAGGTAGGAGTTATACGTCTTTAGTTGTTTTCCCAGATCATAAATAAAAACTAAGTTTGGACCCATGAAAATTCCCTGGGGGACTCATTCAAAGCAAATGTGGCGTCCCAAGATGCCAGAAATCAAAAGCTATCAGCATCACTGACATAATCGAAAAGAATCTTAACTTGAAATTCAAGTCCATTCACATAATGAAGTTAATCCGTTGGCATCATAAGCCTTTTCAGTCTTGAAATAAACATAAAATGATGATAGGCCTGAATGACTCCGATGTTTCAGTTGGCAAATATGAAAAATACAGAGAGTAACAATTTTAAAAGATCATTGCTTATTTACAAACTTGACAAGACACAGTATCTGCCTACACATGCAAGCCCTACTTCACGGTGAGAGAGAGAGAGAGAGAGAAGAGAGAGAGAGAGAGAGAGAGTGTGTGTGTGTCTGTGTCTGTGTCTGTGTCCGTGTGTGCGTGTGTGTTTCCACTTCCCAACCGCCAAAGAACTGATGCCAGGTCTCTGGAGCACTCTGATTTATCACCATTTTGAATAGCCTCAAAAAATATTTTTGTAAGATTAAAATAAGTTTTGCTTTAAACCAATTCCAAGTAGAATTTTCATTTACAGACGAAACATACAGAAAATATTCATTATTTATTGACTGACTCATAGAGATAGAGCGGAAAGAAATAACAGATAGATAGATAGATAGATAGAAGATAGAGAGAGAGAGAGAGATATACTACATATATAGAGAGAGAAGGTAGGGGAAAAGAATGCAACCCAGGTGTATCAATTAATTAATGGGAACATACTATTTTACCATACAGAAATGTTTATTCTGTATTGCCTTTTACTTCAATTTTAATAAACATTACGTACTAACATAATTTACAATACCTTTTTAGTTTAGAAAGACCAATATTTATTGAATTCAAAAATTATGCATCTTACGTTAAAGAAGTAGACATATTATAATTATTTTTGGAAAAAAACAAGCAATATCTTTGTTTTTATAAAATTTTCTATTGAAGAGGTTAATTTAGAAAGTCACTGATAAAGGTCCAGCGGCAATTTTTTCGCTTAGAGGATGTCCATATTTTTAGGCGTTTTGAGGGCTTTGTAATTCTTCAAAATTTCTCGATCTGCACTCAACTTGACTACAACTTCTTGCACTGCAACTCCGACGTCTGCCTTCTTTTCGAGCTCTGATTGGCTCGATTTTTGCTATAGTCTTTCTACAAATCTCCGACTTCTTCTTCTTGACCAAATGCGTAAGCCTATCTATCTATCTATATATATATATGTCACATGCTCCCCATCCCCTTGTGGGTTGAGCACTTTGGGGGGGGGGATTTGGCTAAAGACCACCAACTAAGCTCAAAAGCAATGCTCTTCCAAATAAAAGGATGGAACACTCTCTGCAGCCTTTACATATATACATATGTGTGTGCATTCTATTTAGTTTAACAATCATCCTTCCATTCTGTAGATGACCAGTGGCCGAGGGGTTAAACAGTGTGACTGGATGCTACCTGACTGATACTGAATCGATCGGGTTTCTATTCCAGCTGGGAGTAGCCTACAAATGTCTATATCTGTGGCATGACTACATATATTATGTACCAAGAACTTTTATTCATGTCCCGTTACTTGGTTGACGTCGTTTCAACGCATCTTCTACCTGTCCATTTTTATTTTTTTAATATTTTGTTAAAATATATATGTTATAATATCTATCAGCAGGCATTCTTTACATACATTCTCCCACTACAAATAAAGTTTATTTAGAAGCCCACATACCGGAATTCAAATATATTTTACAAAATACTTTAATGCCTCTGAATTTACCTAATAATTATGTATACCCATTCTCCATTTACATTTGTAAATTCCAATATCATTTTAATTATCACATCATTCTATATCATATTCCTGTTCAATGCATTTAGCTAATTAAATCACATGTCTGTTTATCGCTTTAGATTAATTTGCTGTAGATCTTAAATCTCTAAAAATATTTCTCAGCACCACCGAGATTTCTAATTTCACGATTGTAATGTCTTTGGAACAATTCCAATGTCCATCTATTTTTGCTTCAATTCGAACATTTCTCTTTCATAGTTTTCTCTCTTTCTGCACTAGGGTCTGCTTTTTTTCTTTTTTTTTTTTTTGAACTTCCTCCCATGGTCTGCTGGTACAAGAATGATTTCACTCCATGAGAGTTTTCACATCCGCCTTAGCAGGTCCATTCACAGGAATCTGGTGGCAACAAGTCTCCTCAGGTCTCTAGGACTCGTGTGAAGTATTCTACCCCGATCTTAACAATGCTGTTTTTTTTGCAAATGGTCTCAATTTATCCTAAGATTTTCCAATATATACCAACTACCCATAGTATGACTATTCACTTTCATGTTCCACAGATTTCGTTTTTTTTTGTCTTTTGTTTTTTTTTCAGTGCTGTTGTCTGGATGGTCTCAATTCTTCCTCTGATTTCCAGCTCTCCCAATCTCTTTTTCCAAGCTTTTGGGGACCGTTACAATGCAACAACTACAATGTATTCCTTTCATCCTCATATTCCACAATATTCAATTCTCTAGCAAGGTCCAGGTATGTGTTTACTTAATTGAGTTTTTCATTGTATTTTTCCTGGTATTTTTCTGGAGTCTTCGTCAACATTCTCTTAAACTATCTCAAAATTTTCAACGCTACTAAGTCTTGAAAACATTTAGAACCTCCTCCAACTTCCGAATTTCTTTTCAATTATTTCCAGGATGCTTGACTAATTCAGTACGCACCAATAATCTTGTCAAGGGACTATTATTATTATTATTATTATTATTATATTATTATTCACTCCATTCGAGTTTTTCACACCTGCTGTAGCCGGTGGTTCACTGGGGGGCTGAGTAAACAGCAGTTCCTCAGGTCTCCAGGACTCTTCTGAGTATTCCAGCCGATCTCAACAATGCGTAGTTTCGATGGTCTTGATCCTTCCCTCTGATTTCCAATTCATCCAGACTCTTTTTCCAAACCCCTGGGGATCGTTCCAACGGGCACCAATTACAATTGTACGGACCTTCACCTTCATTGTTCCACCGTTTTCTCAGTTCTCTGGCAAGATCCAAGTATTTTTTGATCTTTCGCTCTCTTTCATTTTCAATATTATTATATTATTATTATTATTATTATTATTATTATTATTATTTATTATTATTATTATTATTATTTACTCCTTTTGAGTTTTAAACATCAGCATTAGGCTGATGGTCTTTCACTGGATCTGAGTGACAGCAAGTCTCCTCAGGTCTCCAGGACTCTCTCTGGCAGATTGCAGCAGTGCAGTGTTATGAATGGTTTCAATCCTTCCTCTGATATCCAAACTTTCCAACCCTTTTCTAATCCTTTTGGACACTCTTCCAAGTGCAAAACTCACAAATTGGTATCACTTTCACTTTCATATTTCCATAACTTTTTTCAGTTTTTCCGGCAAGATATTTGTCCATTTTTCATTTTCCTTTAGCTTCACCCTGTGATCTGCTGGCACTTGCAAAATCCACCAGCTGACAAGTTCTTTTCTTTTTTTGTTATCAACAAACTAGGTCTGGTCTTCTTGCTGGGATAAGGTGATCCGTTTTATTCAAAGTCCCAGAGAATTTTATGCATTTCGTTCTCAAGAACAGATTCTGGTTTATGCTATTACCATTTTGTTGTGTGGTCAAAATTTAATTTTTTGCATTAATTCCCAGTGGATCACCTTCCCAACCCAGTCGTGTCAATAAGTGTATTCGTTGTGTTAGTTTGCTACTTCACAGATTATTATTATTATTATTATTATTTATTATTATATTATGCTACATTCGCAGATTATTATTTATTATTTTATTATTATTATTATTAAACATTATTATTATTATTCATTATTTGCTACATCACAGATTATTATTATTATTATTATTATTATTAATTATTATTATTCCTATATTCCTTATTGTGTGTCCTGATACAAGTAATGATGATGGTCTCTTTGTTATTCCTAATATGTCGTTAACATAAGAATTATGTCACCCACTTTATTAAAATAAACTTTGAAACAAGAAAGCAAGATAAATGAAGACAACAGGATGTAAGAATTGTAGTCTTTATCTCTGCTGTGTTATTCATACGCGTAAAGGGGACTTAAAAAGTGACGACCAACGGCGTCAACAGAGACACACAATTGTTCGCGTCACATTTTTTTTGTTTCTTGTATTGCGCAACCACCAATCTCTATTTTCTTTCTTACTCAACATTCGATACATATTTTCCACTTCATTCTTAATAATTTCTTCTTTCAGTTTTTGTCTAACATGCTATTTTCTTTATCAGGTGTATTAATGTCTCTCCCTTTCTCTCTCTCTCTCTCTCTCTCTCTCTCTCTCTCTCTCCTCTCTCTCTCTCTCTTCTCTTCTCCTCTCTCATCTTTCTCCTCTCTCACAGTATACACAGGCACACACACATACATATATATATATACATATATAATATAATATATATATAAAAGGTTTATCCCCT